>JAKSZP010017555.1:0-70629 GCA_022478985.1 Massospora cicadina
GACCAGAATTTGTCCTGAGAAATTAAATTCATCAACTTCAGATAACGGGAAATGGTACAGATATGTGCACTTTTGTGAAAATTGTCAACTTTGGCCATCTGATCTGGATTGGAGGAATATAATTCAGAGTAATAGTTTTTAACTTCGATTGCCAGTTTGCCCAGAGTATCTGCGATGGAGTGTTCTAGCTGCCTCACCTGTGTGCAGGCCAATCTCTGTCACGGTGCAAAGAATTTCTGAAAAAAGTAAGTAAAGCACATGTCACACACCTTATATGCTTTTCCTATATACTGAAAACAAACTCTATGTTTTTGTTGTCTTACCAGTGCATTAAGGCGAGTGGACACTTCTGCCCACTTATGACTCCAAGCTGGGATATAGCCTGCTGCTGGGACATTAGATTCTAGGTGGTCCACTTCTGCCAGATTGCACAAAATGACTGTTGAGGCAGCCCAAGAGTGACGTGATGAATTGTGGCATTCCTGGCAGATGGTGTTCACTTAGAAGGTTGACCAGGTAAAAAGTGGGTCTGCAGATAATGGTATGGTAAATATCCAGAGCAAGGCTTCAGTGTCCACCCATGAGAAAACCTAGGTGATGTGATCTCAGCTGAGCGGAGTTTGCACCACTTTGGTGTCTATGCTGCTGAATTTGACAAAAAAAAGGAAATTGATACCATCCTGTGGTCAGATAAATCGAGTTTTGTCATCATAAAGTGGGCAATTTGAGACTGTAATTTCAACGGTGCAAGAATAAGGTCAATGCGGGACATAGACCTCAGCTGGCCGTTGTGCACATGGGGATGAGACATGTTTGTGAGAAGCGGTTCATGATGCAGAAGAGTATCAAACAACCCCAAAGTGGCCTTTAGAACGCGAAATTCTACGTGTCCCTTCAGGGGCGTAACCAACGAGGGCCAGCGGTTGGTGGCTGGGTTGGTCCAGCAGTTCATGTTGCCTACAACAAATGGGTCAGGGGGAAGCGGGAGGGAATTAACTGCCAAAAAAATTCCTGATGAGCTTGTGCACAGGTTGGGGCATATATGTTAATGACAGTGTGCACTTCGTCATCCCACAAAAAGGATACAAGGACATGGCTGTCAAGGTACAATGTAGATGAAATAAATTTAAACTTATGGGTCACTTGAATAAGCACCCCACAGTGCGGTGACCAAAAGGAAAGGGAAGGGAGGAGCATGGTTGCCCATGTGTCCTCTGCACCGCTTGGACAGTGGGTTTCCTGAATGGGCAGGATGTCCACGGGTGAATTATATTTTAAAAAACTTAATTTCCTAGCCCAGGATGGCGAGGCCTCGAGTCCAGCGATGTCAATGTCCCTATAGTAAAGGCTCTCCCCATTGCATCTTAGGTGTGAGGGGAAGGGCACCCTTGCCCTTCAGCCTTCTCTTTTTCAGCACTTCGCTGTATGGCGGCGCAGGTATTCTGTCCTATGGAGTAAGGTTCATTATGGGTTGCTTTTGCAATGGGGTTGGCGTTGGCTTTTGCCTTCTGCTTATTCCCCCCTTTAAATTTTTTTGATGTGTGGTGTGCACCTGCAGTGCACCATCGCACATTGGCAAATTTTTGGTAAATAGACTGGCAGGCAACTCAGTTTTGATTGAGGCTTGGTAGCATTGGTAAGGTGAATCTGACTCACCCATTGGGTCATCAGCTTGGGTGGCCCAATCTGATTGGTGGAAGGATTCTTGAGCCGCTTCCACAGTGAATGACTCAATGTCCTCCTGGAGCTGGGCGGGTAGGATCATGGATGCGTCCATGGCCGCTGCCTTGGCCGCTGCTCTGCAGGCCTGCTTGGCCTTCTTACGCTCCTGCGGGATACAGGCTTAACTTGAATGTAGCACCCAGGCGCGCCCCACAGGAAGGCTGCGTCAGTGTCTATTGACAGTTCATAGTGGGCGTCTGCACTTCTTATTGCATCTGTGATTTCGTTTTTATTAATGCCCTCCTTGGCAGGGCAGGTATAGGCCTTGTGGCTAAAAGCATGACAGAAGGTGCAGATAGGAGACGTGCTATCCACGGTGACCTGTAATGGACAGGATTCTTGCCCATCAACTTCCACAAAAGTGGTGTGGGGGATTTGGGTCAAATCTTCTGCTACCCCTGCAGATGGGGTGAGTACAGCAATCGCTTTGCCCATGCACAGGTCTGGCATGAGCGTTAAGTGCTGCATCTTGAAGGATTGGATTTCCCCATATTTGGTGAGCCCAGCCTTCAGGTGGTGCTCCATCACGGTGCACTTAATTGTTGTGTATAGGAAGTCGAAAGTTATTAAAATTTAATTAGATTAAAGTCTAACAAGTGCACTTTGTGTCAAATACCCATTGACTGTCCGGGAGGTCCACCACCACCTGCACTTTTGTGGCTTTGTCTGCTACATTTTTGTTTTCAAACTCAAGACCCAGCCAACCATGAGGCATGGAGTGCGGTGCAATGTACACTGCATCTGGGAAATGTGTGTGTACATCTCCACAAAACTTCTCCCAAAGTGACATTTGTTGTATATCCAGGAAGACTCGTACCCCATGCTCCACTGATGACAGTGGCTGGGAGTGCGGCATTATGATGAACTGGTTGCAGCGCGCTTGCCAGTCCAAAATTTCTGGGGAAATGCTAACTGCCAGATTTTACTATTAAATTTATCTAGGCCGCTAGTTTCACTGGGGCATTTACGAAACTTGTTTGGTGTGGGGCCCACTCCTGTGCCCTTAACTTTGCTCGCCCAATTGCTACCCAACATTGGGTGCACACTAATCTCCTCAATGAGATTATCAAACTTACCAAGACTTGAATCAAATATTTTGCAAAAATGATTGCAATGAGAGAAAAATTTTATTGGACATCAGAAAGAAGTTATGAGGGAATCTGGAGCATTCCATGGCATGGCAGAAGCGATATGCAGACTGAAGAAGGACACTGAACCCATTGTTCACTCCTGGAGATTGGGTGTTAAAGGTGGCAAAAAATTACGTCATACCAGTGAAAAGCTGAAAGCTTGGGCCAAAGTTTTTGGGTCCATATAAGGTGATCCTGGTTATCAACAAAGTTGCATTCAAACTAGAACTTCCAGAAGGGCTGAGGGCCCATCTGGTTATCCATGCCTCACAACTCCAAGACCTTTGAGGGCAAGGACCAGAGCAGCCTGGTCTGTTAAGCCTGAGGGAGGAGAAGAACCAGGAGTACGAGGTCAAGCAGATACTGAACAAGTGATGGGTAATGGGCCAGTGGCAAACCTTGGTGAAGTGGAGAGGGTATCCAGTGGAAGAAGTGACTGTAAGTTTGGGGGAGCGTCCCCTCTGCCTATACTGGGTGGTGTTCATGTTCCCTACAAAAAAGGGTCTGAGAAGGGCAGCAGTCCCTCTCATCTCACAGGGTGATCTCACCCATGTGGTAGATGAGCGATGGGTAATAGCTCTCCCTTTGAAGATCCCACCACCTGTCCCTGCAATTGCCTATGCCAAATTAGTATGGAAAATCAAGACAACTTGTGCAGAGTTACTCGAAAGCTGGCATCCCCCTGGGCCTAAAGGTCCTTATGAAGTCAATGGCAATGAGCCTTTAAATCAGGCCTGGAAGCCTTAAACCCTTGGCAACGAAGCCCAACAGTCACACACATTCAGTAAATGAAGAATTAAGTGTCAAATTTTGGTAAAACTCACCAATGGCAATGGGCCATTGAAAAATGTTGTTGTCAGTTCGAAACCTGCCTCAAAAACATTGGGGACAAAGCCCAATGGGTGTGTACCTTCCAAGAAGAATGTATCCAGTGTCAAATCCTCAGTCAAACATGCTAATGGCATTAGGCCATTGGGAAATGTTGTCACCAATTTGAAACTTACCTCAAAAACATTGGGAACCAAGCCCAATGGGCAGGTACCTTCTAAGACAAATGTGCTGAATGTCAAATCTTCGGGGGAACTCACCAATGGCATAGGGTCATCATTAAAAATTGCCGCTAGCTCAAAACCCTTCCCCCAAACATTAGAATCGTCATTTGCTAAATATCACTTGGCTGAATGGACTCTGTGGGAAACCAGCTTACTTTTTGCTCGCAGGTGCATTCCTCCATCTGGTTTCACAAATATTTTTAATAAAAAAAGTTAAAATAAAAAACGCTGATAAAAATAGGATTTTTTATGATTTTTATTATCCATGCAATAAAGGGAAAATGATGATCATCAGCCTCTGACTATCTAGTATTTAAATTAATTTTGAGGGTTGAGGGGGAAGTTAGGAACATGTTCAGAATAGCTGAACCTAGTCTGAATTAGGAAATATACAAAAATAACATATCATGGTTTGGGAACTTGCTTCAGGGCAATAGAACGAAGAAAGAAGAATTCTGATTAACCCAAATGTACCCATGAGATAACGTTTTATAAACTTGAGCCAAACACCACCCAAGAAATTTATTGCACCTTGGGGGACCCCTGCCAAGCCTATAAAAGGGGGTCCCCGCGCAGGTGCATTGAAGGACTTCATTGGGGTTCGGGGAGTGCCTTCCAATGATTCCCCCAAGGTCTGTGGTGAGGTCAGAGTAATCCAACCAGCTGATTTTACTGTTAGCGCCCATACAGGTTTCAAACTGGTGTTTCCCTAATTAATGGGGTTCCACCAAGAATTGGCCAGGGACTTTTGGCCAAAATTTTTGATAATATTTTAAATTTTTAAATTTTTAAATTTATTGCGGGGAAGGCTGACCATGGGACGGACACTTCCAAATATGACTCAGAAGAGACAAAACTTAGTACCAGGGGAGGCACCCCAATGAAGCGATGCTATCTCTTGTTGCCAGCAGGAATGCCACTTATGGGGAGGGGGAGGAAACGTGTGAAGGGGCCATAGCCACAATTGAGCACATGTGGAGGAAGGGGTCTAATTTGATGAACCAGACTGGGAACCAGGAAGAGACCAGCTGTCAGTGACACGGTGGGAGGTATCCAAACATCCACGCTTGAAAGTGGTCCACCAAATGGGACCAGAATCTGTGGACCGCTTCTGGGAGGGTGGGGGTGGAGCCTGCGATGGCATCTAAGACAATCGTGTGGTTGGTCCACATGGTGATTGCAACCACCAAAGCACGAAGGGAGGGCAGAAGGGGGGAGGCCATTGATAGAGCAAACATATCTCTTGACATACTGAAGGGATGCGTTTGATCCTGGCCCAAAAGACGTTGAACTTCGCGCCATATCGCTTTAGAGGTAGGGCACTTCTCCAGGCGGTGAAACAGCATTCCATACTGGCCACACACGACACAGGATGAGTGCAAAGCGTTAGAGCGCTCAGCTGTATGATACACCCACCTCAGGCAGCGCCACACATGGGAGCGGACTTGAGGTTGCAACAGAGGATGGTGTACATATTTCCAGATATTTTTTGGGTCTCAATGGAGTAAGGGATGTCCATCATGTCCAGGTAGTCTACCCTGGATAGGACATGGGGTCGAATGGGATCACGACATCATGGATGGGTAGCCCCTGTACCTCTTGTGTGAACTGAGGAGAGGGGCGGCCTCGTTGGGTTGTATGTCCACTAATACAAATTCTCCACTCAGCGCTCCGCATGGAGAGGAGGATTCGTTTGTAGTGGGTTTTAGTCCCGTGAGGACCTGTGGCTGATGTATGTGAAGCGAGGTATTTCATCAGGGAGTGGGGGTTCAATGAATTGTTGAGGCCCAAGGTGCGGGAGAAGTTGGAGTGGGCTACGCGGGACCAGTGTTGGGAGGGGAGTGTAGGGGTGGTGACGGCCGCAATCCAGGTACCCAGGATCTTGGCGGCATGGGCTTTGAAGTCAAGCAGGCCCATGCCACCATGATGTTGAGGGCCAAACATGACCTCTAGCCGCACTGGTGGAAGGCGGCCTGACCAAAGCCATCCTTGCAGCAAGGCGTACAAGGATTTGTAGAAGCTTGGGGAGAAGGGGATGGCATGGGCTCCAAACCAGACTTTGGAGAGGAGCATGGAGTTGGCTAAAACAATCCTGCCAGTAAGGGAAGTAGGGTGGGCTCTGAGAGAGGCGATTTGCTTCATCACGTTATCCAGAATATGGCACTCCATTACTGCTGACGCATATTCGCCTGCCTCCATCCACATGCCCAGATGGCGTACTGGTCCTATGGTAGGACGTGGCACGAAGGGGAGCACCAGTGGGGCGGTGTGTTTTGAATTAGTAGGGCGAGGACGTGGGCGAGCAGATGGGCCGGGTTGGGAACTAATTGCTGGGGTCCAGCAGTTCTGAAACCGACCAAGGAGGATGATTTCAGTTTTGGAAGCGTTCAGTGCCGCGTTGCTTACCTGGGAATACTCCTGGATGAGAGCTTTAAGCGCGTGCATCTTGATTATTAGACACCCCCACCACACAATCATCTGCAAACGCCATTATCTTGACTGGGGCTTGGCCTGGCACGTGGACCCCAGTGAGTTGGGCATTCACATTTCGCAGTAGTGGGTCAAGGCTGAAGTTGTATAAGAGTGGGCTGAGGGGGTCCCCTTGTCGCAAGCCCCTTTGAGGGCGGACTACTTCCGTTAGGAAGCCAGGGCCACGCACTGCCATTGTTGCAGATTCTGTGAGCAGCATTACCCAGTTGATGAAGCGAGGGGGTAAGCGGAACATGTGGAGGCAGGCCCTGAGGTATTCCCAGTTTACTCTATCATAGGCCTTTTGTTGGTCCAAGAATACAAGTGCCCCAGAGGCTGTGGACTGACATACATTAGCCACAGAGTGCACGTTATCCCAAATTGACCTTCTAGGGATGAAACCGAATTGTTCTGGGGAGATGGTGGCAGATGCTACTGTCCCTAAACGGTTAGCCATGATTTTTGTTAAAATTTTGGTGTCTGTGTTTGTTAGAGAAATGGGGCGCCAGTTGGCTAAGTCAAGCTTATCCCCTTTCTTTGTATAGTGTGACAGTAAAGGCCTCATGTCCTCCTGGTAGGAGGCGCGTTTCCAACAGGCTTTGGTTAAGTGAGGCAAGCAGAAGTGGGTATATATATTTGAAATATTTTTTGTATAACTCATATGGAATGCCATCTGGGCCTGGGCATTTTCGGTTTGGTGCACCGCAAATGGCTGTCCATAATTCGTTTGGAGTAATTAAATTCATTATTTCTGGGTATTGGAAAATGGAGCAGATGTGGGCTCAGTTGAGAAATTCCACCACTTCAGCCAGCTAAATTGGGTTGGAGTGGTACAACTTAGAGTAATACTGTTGCGTTTCAATTGCCACTTCAGCCGGTGTGTCCACAATGGAATAATCCGATCTTCACACCTGTGTGCAGGCCACGCTCTGGTGTAATGCAAAAATTTTTTTAAAGAAATGTGCAGTGCACTTGTCACCTTTTGTGATGCGTGTGGCCCTGTACTGAACACAAACCCAATGTTTGTGTTATCTTTTGAGTGCGTTGAGGTGGGCAGCTGCCTCCGCCCACTTCTGTCCCCATGCAGAGCTGTATCCTGTAACTGGGATGTTGGACTCCAAGTGTGCCAATTCTGCCAGAGCGTGCGAGATAACTGCTGATGTGGCTCGTGAGCATCTGGAGGAGAGATGGCGAGAGTGGCGGATGGTGTCATTTTTGAAAGTTGCCTATGTGGAAATGGGGTCCGCGCAAAACGGTACAACAAACTTTCTTGCCATAGTTGCCTCTTCTACCCACGTGGAAAATCCTGGAAACCTGGTCTCAGGAGGGTGGATTTTGTACCAATGTGGGGCCTTAGCAGCCATGACAGGTAGGTGGTAGGTTAGCGAGACCAGTTGATGGTTGGAGAATTCCAATTTTGTTGTCTTGAAGTGAGAGATGTGGGGTTGGAATTTTGCCAGCGTTAGAATAATGTCAATGCGGGTCATGGACCTTAATTGGCTGTTGTCGTGTGGGGCCATGTCATGTTTTTGAGCAGTGGGGCATGCCGCGGCAGCGCATCCATTAACCTGAGGGTGGCCTTTAGAACGCGTAGTTCTACATGACCTTGGGGGGTGTGGGGTGAGGAGGGCCACTGGTTCATTGGTGTGTTTAGCCAACAGTTCATGTTGCTGACTATGAAGGAGTCTGGGGGTAGCGGGAGGGATTTGACCAATGAGAAAAATTCCTGACGCTCGCGTGCACCATTTGGGGCATAGATGTTGATGATTGCGTGTTCTACGTCAGCCCACGAGAAGATGACAACAAGCACTCAGCCATTTAGGAATGTTTCTGGGGATAAAAATTTGAAAAATTATTTTTCTGAATTAGCACCCCACAGTGCATCAACCAAAAGGATAGGATGGGAGGAGCATTGTTTTCCAAGCTTCCTCAGAACCTTGTGGACAGTGGGACTCCTGGATGGCCAGGATATCCACGGGTAAATTGTGTTGTAAAAAACTCAGTTTCCTAGCCCGGGATGGGGAGGCCTTGAGTCCAGCGATATTCAATGTCCCTATGGTGAAGGTTTCCCCCCTCGCACCTTAGGTGCGAGGGGGTGGGCACCCAGGCCCACCATCCTCTTCTAGCTCCCCGCGGGCCTTCACAGCAGCATGGGTGTTAGCAGCAATGCTATCAGAGTTTTTGTTGATTTTTGCAGAAAGAGTCGCGTTGGCTTTAGCCTTCACTTTTGTTTTCCCAACGTTGGACGAATTTTTTGTGGTGTGGGTGAGTTTGGTGCACTGTTGAGCGGGTCAAAAAAAATTTTCAGTTGGGATGGGTCCCAAGTCAGTTAACCGGAGCTTGGGTGCAACAATTGGGTAAGATTGAATCTCCCATCAGATCCTTGGATTGAGTGGCCCGCTCAGCATGGGCTTCCCAATCTGATTGGTTGATGGATTCCCAAGTTGCTTCCGCCGTGAAGGTCTCCATGTCCTCCTGGTGTTGTGAGTGTGGGATAGCAGTGGTGGCTTTGGCCGCTTCTTTGGCCGCGGCCCTACAGGCCTGCTTGGCCTTCTTCCGCTCTTGTGGGGAGATAGGCTTTACCAGTAGGTAGCAGCCTTGTGCTCCCCACGGGAAGGCCTCCTTGGTGCTTGCAGTTGGTCCATAGTGCGCCTCTCTGCTGGCCATGGCCGCTGAGGGGTGCTTTTGGAATGTGACGCCCTCCTTGATGGGGCATGCATGTGCCTTATGGCTGAATGCATCACAGTGGGTGCAAATGGGGGGCGCGCTGTCCACGGTCACCTGGAATGGGTGGGTGGTATGCCCTGTGATATCAATAAAAGTGGAGTGCGGGCTCTGGGTTAGGTCCTTCACGATCTCCTCAGTTGGGGTCAGCACTGTGATGTCTTTGCCAGTGCACAGGTGTGGCATCAGCATGAAGCATTGCATTTCAAAAGATTGTATTTTGCTGTATACGGCGAGACCATCTTTCAGGTGTTGTTCCAAATTGTCACATTTTACCGTAGTAGGCAAAAAAATGTGAGGAAAATTTGGTTTGATTTTGTCCATCTGGTGCATTTAGTTTTGATGACCCATTGCCCTTCGGGGAGGTTGACCACTACGTGCACCACTGCAGCCTCATCTGCTGCCGTTTTGCTTTCAAAATCTAGGTCCAGCCAACCGCATGACATGGAGTGAGGTGCAACATACACCACGGTTGGGAAAATTATGTGTACATCTTCACAAAATTTTTCCCATAAGGCCATTTTTTGGATGTCCAGAAACACGCGGACTCCAAATTCCACGAACAAAAGTGGCTAGGAGTGTGGCGTGTTGATGTACTGGTTGCATCGTGCTTGCCATGCAAGTATCTCCGGGGAAATAGTGACCGCCAGTTTCTTAGTATTTTTGTCAATTCCGCCAGATTCTCCAGGGCGTTTTTGAACATTGGAGGCTGCGGGCCTTCCACCTGCTCCTCTTACCTTGCTTGCCCAACTGCTCCCAGACATGGGCGCAGACTAATCTCCTCTGTGAGATTATCAAACTAGATTCAGTCTTGAATTGAATAGGTTACAATAGTGATTGCAACGAGAAAGAAAGGTAATTTTTGATAATATTAATTTTATTATTGTGGGAATTACTATTAAATTCTCTGGATAATTGCAAATGGCTGACATTTCCCTTTTTGGCAGAACTCAACCTACAGCATTCTTATTTTTTAGGCTGCAAAGGTAAATGTTTGATAGACGCCAAAGGTATAAGGTGCAGGCAGGTTGGGTACCCCTAAACCCATTTTAACCTCTTGGGACCGCCCCTAAGTGGGGTGGCCCTGGGAGGTTCCTGTTGCCCATCAGGCAAGACGTCATCATGCTAACCATTGTAAATGCAGTTAAACTGCAATTTGGGCATCTGAGGTTAAACTGACAGTGACTCAGCCTGCTGCCAACTCTTTCAAAGTCAGTTCAAATTAAATTCATTTCCCCCTCTCGCTTAAAGTTTGCTGGGTTAGGTCAAATATTGAGGGCCCTGATCCCATGCTTTTCTAAGTTATTCCCTGAATTTGATCCTCTATTTATGCAGTTGTAACACACTGAGGAAATTAATGGTCAATTTTCTTAAATTTATCATTCATTAAAAATCTCCCTAAGTACCTATTATTTTGGTTAATCTCATATTTTTTCCTTGCCAAACTCCCTATAACACTAAGTTTGTTGCCCCTCGGGCCCCATATCAGCTGGGTAATATTAGTCATGATAGTAACTATAGCTAAAACCACAGTCAACTGTGTTTACCATGTAAAGAATTTCTTGGAACTCAACCCAATTGTCGAGGCTATCCACCAACAGGATATTGGTATCCTGTGGGATCAACTAGCTCCACTCCAGGCAAGGATCTGCCTCCACGCCACTGTTTTTGTACCAAGATCTCATATGGAGAGTCCCAAACTGCCTAAGCTGATCGCCTAACTCCCTGCATCAAGGCCCACCAGGTCTGGAGTTGCAACAGCCTAGTGTAATTGACAGTAAAACCCTTTTCAACTGCTGTATATTAAACTAATTCTTTGGTGCACCAACAAGCAACCAAAGCAGTCTAACCGAGTAGGGAGAGGTGTGAGGCACCAACAGCGCCAAACATTGCCTACTACTGGTTGTTTATGCAAAGTCTTCTGGGGTTGGTCTGACACAGCCCACTCAAAAAGCTCCTCAACTGGGATAAAGACCAACAGGTAAGCGATATATGCTATGCTTGAGACAACCTTTATTTTTATTTTGGACATAAAAGGCCCCGCCAACAATAGCTTGTCTGGGGGAGCAACTGACAGTGCTCTCCAGGAAGGGAATGCTAGGGTTAGAATTCTGAAGTAAACTTCAAAATTGGCAGGTGCGCCTTATAAAGGCTGCCCCTTGGGGGGCTCACCTGAGTCATTGGTTAGGCTTGCATATTGGATTTAAGGGTTGTGAAAAGGCTTGCTGGTGCTGATAGCCTCAAATCCAACGATATAGGTGAGGAGTGTGTCTCACTAATTATATAAAAAATAAATAAAATATGTAAATAAATAGGTTTTTTGGATTTATAGGGTTTATTATGGGCTGCGCGGAGGTAAAAAAGAGATTTCTATATAATAAATCAATTTCAGTATCTAAGGCGTCGAGGCTTGATGTTTAGATAGCTTAGGAGTTTCTGAATTAGGTAATATGTGATTTTATCCTATTGGGGCTTAACAAAATTACATCTCTTTTGTGGAACAATGGATGGGGAGGCATTATTGGCCAAAACACATCCATGAGGTAACAACTTGATGTATTTCAGCCAATCCTCATCTGAGAAAATTACTTCACCTTGGGGGACCCCTGCCACGCCTATAAAAGGGGTGGCCCATGTAGGTGGTTGAGTGGATCTGGGCATGGTTGAGGAAGCACTGTCTGATGGATGCCCACATGGTCCACTGTGTAGTCTGAGTAATCCAACTATTAGTTATTGATTTAGTTGCCCGGCGAGAAGTCAAATTTGTGTTACCCTAATTTATAGGGTTCCACCAAAATTGGCCAGGGTCTTTTGGCCAACTAAATCATTAATATTATTAAATTTATTTCCTCCTTGTTGGGGACTTGTAGATGCCTGACATTGCCTCTATTTGGCTGAATTTTAACCACAACATTCTTTTTCTGAAGCCTAGGATGCAATTGTCTGACATTACCCCCCTTAAGAATGTTAGGGGGGTGAATAGGGCCAAAGGAAGCAGCCATGAACTCGGTTGATGGTGAGTCCAGAGGAGAGGAATTTGATAGAATACTCATCACCTCACTTGTATGTGACTGAGAAAGCCCTTTCCAGATAGAACTGAGCTTTTCAGTTCTTGGAGTGATTTGGTTATGGTAATAAAGTATCAAATCAGATACTTGGAATGAGGGAAGAGGGGCCCTGAGCTCATTTGCAGCTTGGCCTTCTTTGGTAACAGTCTTAGCTAAGTTAGTCATGGCCTCTGCTTGTAATTGGATAATCTGTTGAGCCAACTTTTTCATGGCTTGTTCCAGATCAGTCCAATCAGAGAAAATATCCTCAGCTAATAGTGCTGACACCCCCAGTTCTCGCCCATATAACACCTGGAAGGGGGACACCTTGAGGATACAATGGTAGCTAATACGGTAGGTCATGAGTGCACTGGGCAAATAAAGATTCCAGTGGAGAGGGTTGGAAGTGGTCATTTTGTGTAATATTGATACCAGGGTCCCATTAACTCTTTCTACCGCACCATTTGTGGATTAGTTATATGGGGCTGAGAAGAGTTGTTGAGCTCCCATAGAAGTAACGAGAGGCTTTACCACTCAGGAAGTAAAATTTTTTCCAATGTCACATAGGAGGATCTGGGGCACCCATGGCAGGTGAAGATATACTGGTGTAAAAAGATGGCTGTGGCTTTAGCAGTCTGAGCGGGAAGAGCAACAGCTTCAACCTACTTGGTGAAATGATCAATACCAACCAAAATATAGCAGTTTCCACTTGTAGTTTGAGGAAGAGGATCTACCACATCTAGACTTATGGGGTGGAAGGGTTGGTGGGGCGTCGTAGGTTGATACTGATATCAGGTATTGATGCTGGTTTGTTTTTACAGGTTAGGCATGCATCCAAATCTTCTGTTATGGTTTCCATTTTGCCCTCTCAATAGTACCGCTCTTTTATCCACTCATAGGTTTTGCATACTCCGCCATGCCCCATGAGAGTATGAGACTCTAAAATGACAGGCACTCGCTCAGATGGCCGGAGGTAAGGCAACCAATTTACTCCTACTTTCTTATACAATTTTCCATTCTCCACCTTTGTATTTTGGTAGTGCCAAGCGAGCATCTTCTGTACTGGTTCATATTCATCAGCCCATGCGTCAGGAGTCATTAGGAGGTCATGCAACCGCTCAGCTTCACTATTGTCAAGGTGAAGGATAGGCAGCCGCTTCATCCCATCAATGTTCATATGGCGTGCCCCAGCTCGGTGCTCAAAGGTCATATTGTATTGCTGGAGCTTAAGAGCCCAGCAAGAAAACCGCACTGTGGGATCTTTCATATTCTGCAACCAATTCAATGAAGCGTGGTCAGTAAGTACTTTAAAGGGAGTCCCATATAGGAATGGGCGGTAGTGTTTGACAGCAAGGAGGACAGCCAAACACTCCTTTTCCATGACGATATAATTACGTTCAGCTTTTGAAAGCATTTTGCTAAAGTAAACACAGGATTATTTACTCTATGCTCATCCAACTGAGCTAATATAGCACCAACAGCGTAGCCAGAAGTATCCATGAACAAATGAAGGGTTTGCTGTAGTCAGGGTGGCGAAGTATAAATTGTTTTTGTAACAGTGCCTTCAGGGTCTCAAAGGCGGCTTTTTGTTCAGCCCTCCAATGGAAAGGGGCGTTCTTAGTTAAGAGACGTATGAGGTGCTCACTGAGCTGCGCAAATTTTGGTATAAATTGATGGTAATACCCCATCATACCCAAGAATACCTTGATGTCACGAAGGGTTTTGGGCGCAGGCACCTTAGATATTGCTTCAACTTTATCTTGAAGCGGTTGTATCCCATCCTGGGAGATAGAGTGTCCAAGGAAATCCAGCTTCTTCTGGAAAAATTTGCATTTAGAGGGCTTTAATTTGATATTAGAAGCTCGCAAGCATTGAAACACCTCCTTTAGATGTGCAAGATGTTCATTGAAAGTCTTAGAGAAGACTGCAATATCATCGAGGTAGACAATGACGCAACTTAATTTTAGATCCTGCATGATATGATCCATCGCTTGCTGGAAAGTGACAGGTGCGTTGCACAGCCTTTGTGGGAGTCAGGTATGTTGGAAGAGACCCTTGATGCAGATAAGAGACCATTTCTCCTGTTCCTGTGGATAAAGGTCAATTTATCAATAACCACTAGCCAAGTCCATGGCGGAGATCATTTATACCTAGAAAGTTGGGCCAGAGCTTCATCAATGCGAGTGATAGGGTAACTATCCTTCTTGATGAGTTTGTTTAATTTGCAGTAGTCCATTACTACCCAATGACCTCCATTTTTCTTCTTTATTAATAAAAGGGGGATCAAGGGCTTTGTGAAGTCACCAGCAATCCGGCATCCAGAAGCCGTTTGAGCTTCGTCCACATCTGCAGCTCCTCAACTTTTGATTTGCAATAGGGCTTAGAGCGAACAGGTTTAGCATCCTCAACGTCAATTGTATGCATCCACCCCTCATATGCCCATAGTTATTGTCAGATTTGGAGAAAATATCGCTGTAGGCCTCAAGTAAGAAGTGGACTTTGTCTAACTCAGCTGGGGTTAGTTCATCGGAGATTTGAACAGATGGTAGGTTACATATGGAGTGGTTGGCAGGTAAGCCCATATCTGCCATAGACCCAATACAGTGAACTTTCTTGAGTCCTTAACAGGTATCAACAGGCCTCTTCCGATCTCCTGATGCTTTTTTACCACCATATCCTTCTTGGTGAGATTTCCCAGCAACAGGTTTTAGGCCGATGATAGGCGGGGTCTAACACGCCTGGCAAAACCCTTGTCTCAAAAGGACTAACTCCATCTATGCTGATGAGGTGTAGTAGGCAGTTGTGAGGTATTTGCATGGTAATTTTCGTGTCAGCTACCTTTTGTTCCCCAGCCTTAATGACCACCTCTTCAGAAGCATAGAAAAAAGATACCCTCCAATGAATCCACTGATGGAGGTAATATTTGGTATGCCTTCCTGCCGTGGTGTAATGTAGGGATTAAAGCGGAGGAGGGATACTCAACTGTGCAGACATAATCCTTTTTATTGAGCTCATCATTAGACAGAATCAGAGGAACCTCATAGTTCAGGGAGAGATAGCCCTGCTTCAAATTAATAACAACTTCAAATTCAAGCATAAATTGGGTTCCAATGAGTAAGTCGTAAGTATTATTAGTCAAAGCCACTGCTGGAGCTGACAAGAGAAGCTTCCCAAACTGTATGTGCAGAGAAGAGTAGGCTCCAATGGGCAAGGTGTTGTTTGGCCCAGCCGTTCCAAACTCTTGAGTGTAGTCAAGGTCAGGGGCCAGCTTAATTTTCTTGATGAGCTTTGTTAACACAACGTTCACTGAGGGACCAAGTGTCAAAGATAGCTTTAACCCGCACTCCATTAACAGCGACCTCCACTTTAGTTAAAGTACCACCCAAGGAGGGGGAAGAGCAAGGACCTCTTTTAGATGAAAAGTGGAGGCAAGGCGTTTTTCAGTTTCAGGGTATTTCTCCTGGATAGTCTGCAAGGTAAGCACACTCTGGGTAGATCAGAAAAATGTAGCAATGAACTGGTCCATGTCACTAGCAGTGTCAATAATCTTGAGACCCCTTATCACATGACGAAGACAAGTGTGATTGGGATCTTAGTTTAATTTACTCTCTCAATATTCAAATGAACAGATACCTCAACTTCACTTGGGGCTCCTAAAAATGTAATGACCAACATCTTCATCACCCCCTCAGACTCATTTTCAGAGGGGTTATCAATGCAGGTTAGGGAGCCCACAGGAGGTGGGTAGGTTCAGGCCTTCCCTTATGGGAGGATAAGTCATGGGGTTATTCCTCCACCTTATTAACTTTTGGGGGAGGCGTTGGTATTGCCACTGCTTGAGTTTCGACTTTTAAAGCAGGGGGTTAGTGCTTCCTCAAAGAGATAGGCTTCAGACTAAATTTATCTGATTGAAAGGCTGAGGTAGATAGCACTGGAGAGGTATATACTTTATCTTCAACATCTTTGGGTCTTTCAGTGGCTGGGTGCTTTTGTGAAACAGGCGGTTTAGCCTTTGTGACCTGGTCATTTAACTCATTGTTAGTGGGAGTAATTGGGACCCGAGAAAGGGGTTTATGCTGAAGAGCAGGCTTTGAAACCACTTGGGAAGGACGCTCTGAAGAAGATAGACAAGGTAAAGGGTCAACTCTTTCACTAACTGAGTATTTTGATATGAAGATGAAGGGATTCGCTGCCCTGTCACAGCCAGTACCATCTGCTTATTGCTATAGGAAGAGTAACCATTTGTGCTGGCAACGTCAAAAGAGCAGGTTTCCAAAGGGTAACAGCAGTAGTAGAAACTAATTTAGTAGGCGTAACTGTTGAAACAAATATCCTTGAGTAAAGTTAAGCTCATAGATATCAGCAACTGCTAATAAAGCCTCCTCGGTATCTCATACATTTGTGAAAGTACACTTTACAGAAGAGAGATGCATCGCCAAGGAAGGATGAAATGCTAAGCCAGCCAAGATAGCTGCAATTGCCTCATCAAGAGGGAGCATTTTGGCAAATAACAGTGGTTGAGCTTTTATATAGAAGTGCTCAACGTAAGAGGTAATCAATTCTCCTTCTTGCAAACTAAGTCACATAAAGGCCTGTTTCTGCCGTTGCAAACTCTATTTGGAGCCAAACTCATCAAGAAGCGCTTGCTTAACCTCCGCCCAAGTGCTGAGGTTGACCATGGTGGGAAACATTATTTCTTGAGCTAAACGGTGTAAGTAGGGAAGAATATACTGGATTTTTTGTTGGTCAGTTGCTCCTTCCATTGCAGATTCATAAACATAGAAGAAGGAGGCAATACTGCCCTCACCAGGTGTGAACTTGTCTCTAAGAGGGGGTTTTTGTATAGATGGACGTTGAGATGAGTGCTACTTGAGGCGTATAAGGTGATACAAAGCACTGGCTAGCTGTTGTTCCATAAGAGCTAGCCTAAAGTTAATATCAGCGTATAATCTAGAAGGGTTACCACCCTCAACAGCTTCCATTATTATCAAGCTTTTGTGGTGTACAGGAGCCCCCTGTAGTGAGCACCACTTTCAGATTTGAGGGTTGGGAAAAGGCTCGCTGGTGCTGGTAGCCTCGAGTCCAATAATATAGGTGAGGAGTCTGTCTCACCAGTTATATGAAAAATAAATAAAATACGTAGTTATGTAGGTTTTTTTGAATTTATAGGGTTTATTATGGGCTGCACGGAGGTAAAAGAGAGATTTCTATATAATAAATTGATTTCAGTATTTAAGGCGTCGAGGCTTGATGTTTAGATAGCTTATGAGTTTCTGAATTAGGTAATATGTGATTTTATCCTATTGGGGCTTAACAAAATTACATCTCTTTAATGGAACAATAGATGGGGAGGCATTATTGGCCAAACACATCCATGAGGTAACAACTTGATGTATTTCAGCCAATCCTCATCTGAGAAAATTACTTCACCTTGGGGGACCCCTGCCACGCCTATAAAAGGGGTGGCCCATGTAGGTGGTTGAGTGGATCTGGGCATGGTTGAGGAAGCACTGTTCGATGGATGCCCCATGGTCCACTGTGTAGTCTGAGTAATCCAACTATTAGTTATTGATTTAGTTACCCGGAGAGAAGTTGAAATTGTGTTACTAGATTTTTGGAGTTCCACTGAGAATTGGACAGGGTCTTTTGGCCAACTAAATCATTAATATTAGTGAATTTCCTTCTTGTTGGGGACTCATAAATGCCTGACATTTCCTCTATTCGGCCAAATTTTAATCACAACATTCTTTTCTGAAGCCTAGGAGGCAATTGTCCAACATTACACAAGCCTAATCTATAACTCACGTGAGGCACAGCCCAGTGCCCAAAATGACCAAACCAAAAGCATTTTTCAAAGTGATTCAACTCAGATTCAGAAAATCTGAATCTGAGTCAAAATGTAATAATTGAGATGAACTTGATTGTTACATCACCCCCCACTAGAGAAGGGCTTCTCCCCAAAGAGGGGCCCAGCAGAGGAAGGCCACCATGACAAGGGCTTCCTGGAATGAGTTACGTCAAGCCCCAGGAAAGTTAGCCAAGATAAACTCTGGGCCCCTCAAGGGAAGATACAAATGCAAGGGCAAGATTGGGACTGGGCTGCCGGAATCAGCACACTGGCCTGAGGATGCACAACCAGCACATGACTGTGTTGCGCACCCCCTCACAGGCTCCTGTTGGCGATGATCACCCATCCTGACCAGGATGGCGCTTTCTCCAACAGAAGCGTGAGAGGGTGCGCAGTACAGTGCAGCTGGATGGTTCCCAGCCTGAGGATGCATACCCAGCACTTATCTGTGTTGTGCACCCCCTCTCAGGCTCCTGTTGGTGATGGTCTTCCCATCACAACCATAAAGGCGCTTTCTCCAACAGAAGCGTGAGAGGGATGCGCAGTACAGTGCAGCTGGACGTCCAACCCCTTTCCAGGTGGACCATCTGTTGGTGAGGGAGTCCTGCTGGGACAGGTCCCCTCAGTGCCACCAAATATCTGGTGAGCGGGAGGCCCCACTGGAATTTTTAACTGACGGTCACTTCAGGCCCATGGTTGGCCATCAGTCACCAGCTCCCACTGGTACTGGTTCCTCAACAACTGGGACCAAGTGATCACTGAGGTTGGACAAATTGGGGATCGGAGGCATGCAATGAACAATGACTTTGGAATATTGTAATGGATGGAAAAACCCCAGTTCTGACTACCATATATTAAAATAATTTTTGGTGCATTGACAAGCAACCAAAGCAGCTTAACCAAGTAGGGAGTATGGGGCACTGACAGTGCCAAAGATTGCCTACTACTGGTTGGTTTTGCAAAGTCCTCTGGGGGGTTGATCTGACCCAACCCACTCAAAAAGCTTCTTGACTGGGAAAAAGACCAACAGGTAAGCAAGATATGCTAACCCAAAACAACATTTATTTTTATTTTGGACATAAAAAGGCCCTGCTGACAATAGCTCATCTGGGGAGCAACCAACAATGCTCCCCAGGAAGGGAATGCTAAGGTTAGAATTTGAAGTGAACTTCAGAATTGGCAGGTGCACCTTATAAAGGCCACCCCTTGGGGGCCTCATCTGAGTCATTGATTAGGCTTGCACAAGCCTAATCTACAACTCAGGTGAGGCACAACCCAGCGCCCAAAATGACTGAGCCTAAAGCAATTTTTAAAGTGATTTGACTCAGATTCAGAAAATATGAATTAAGTTAATTTGTAACAATTGAGATGAACTCAATAATTACACTTGGTTTCTTACTGAGTTTCTTTTTACACTTGTGGTTTACCGGCACTCAATCATTACACATCACCCTGCACAAGTCAACGTCATTTGAGTGACAATGCCTCTGGCATTATGGCTTTCCTTTTGGGTGCTTTTGTGTCCTAACTGGCAGGACAGTCTAAACTTTCTCTGCTGTCTCCCTGACAGTGACCTAGCAGATGTTAATGTAAGTCCAGGGGAGTGCCCCCTGTGCGTAGATTGGTCTCTCTTCCCATTTCTGAGCAAAAAGGGTACAAAGAGGGTGTCCATGCCCCTCGTCACCCAGGGGGATCTCTCCCACGTGGTAGATGAGCGCTGGGTAATGGCCTTCCTCTCTGGACCCCTCCCCTGGTACTTTTGCTTACCACAGCCAAACTCATTAGACAGATTATGGAAATCTGTGCCAAGATCACTGAATTAAAATTGATCGCTCTAAAATTGATGGGAATTAAGCCTGACAATTGGAATTTGTATAGCCAAAGAGGGATGAAGATTGAGTTATCAGCCGGAATTTCTGACAGTTTTGATTCACCCAGAAGTGCAATCATCAAATTTAACCCTCTCTCAAAATCATTGGGGATGATCCCCGACGTGCAGGTAGTAGCATCAAACATCATCAATGATAGTTTGAAGCTCCCTTCTGGTAAATCGGGAGTTGTGGCTGACGCAACACCTTCGGACCAAACAAATGGCCCAGTGACTGGGCACGGGTGGGTTGGGCATCCCAAACCCGTTCTCAACCAATTGGGACCACCTACATGGGGTGGCCTTGGGGGATTCCCACTGCTTATTGGGCCAGATGCCATCACACTAACTGTCAGAAACGCAGTTGAGCCTCGGTTTGGGAATTTGAGGTAAAACTGACAGTGACTTGGCCTGCCACTGAATCCTTTGATGTCAGTTCACATTGAGCTTATCCACCCGCATCCTGAATAATTTACCAGTTAGGTTGAACTTGAGGGACCCAATCCCAGCTTGTTTCCTCATCAATTGACCACTATTTAATCAGTTGCATTGCACTGAGAGAATTGTTGATCTATTTTCTCCCTTAAATTTTCCATTAAAAACCTTTCCCAAAATTTATTTTTTCTATTTTAAAAATAACCGCCCTTCCCACCAACATTTACACACCCTCAGGGTTGACAGCCATATCCGTCTGGTATTTTATTATGTTCCTGTATGGTATTTTGGCTCACTGGCAGTTATTGGCGAAACTCCTTTCCAGTTTCATATCCGTCATACCAGAAGCAGTGCCTTTGGCATTCTGGTTTGCTGTCTGGGTGCTCCAGCACCTGGGCTGGCAGGCCAGTCTAATTCTAACTTGATGTTTGCCTGACATAATTGACCAACCATTATTCCTAACCATTTCTGCCTTTCTCGTTGATATTGGCATAGCAATGGCCCCTTCTTTTCAGCTGAACCAGGTTGTGAAAAAAATTCTTCCTGTCCATGTTAGCCTAGTTCCAATCAAAATGTCAAATCCACACCCCATAGTTGCCGCGGCTATTGTGCCCATGTCAGTAGGATCTGACAATATGACTTGCAACAAACTACTCCTATGAACCTAGCGGTTTCCCCTGACTCCACTACCATCTCTTCAGTATCACTGGATTCATCCACAACTACCAATAAAGAGAACTTTACTTACTTATTACCCATGAAGATTAGTGTTGGGTCCCAGCATGTCTCCTTTGAGGCCTTGTTGTATTTGTAGCTGTGGGCAATTTTATGAGTGTTGAGCTGGCTCAACAATTGGAACTTGACCTGGATGCAGGTCCTTTGGTGATGGTTGCATCGTCAGCCTCCCAAACCTCATACATAGTTCGCCGGCCAGTTACATTCTCAATACTCCAGTTCAGCTTCTGTGATCAGTTCTCAGCAATGCTGAACTTGGTGTTCCAGTTATATTAGTAGTTGGATGGTGGCGTTGGCAACATGTTAAGATTCATCTAGAGTCAAATATGTTGTATTTTGCCAATGATCAAACTAAGGGAGAATTTCCTTTAGTCAATACTCTCAAGAAAGCCCAAGGCCGTAGCTCCATAACTTCCCTCGTTTCCCCTTTGGGCCTTCCGTCCAATTTTCCTGAAGAATTTATGTTCTAATGGAGTATCTTCAATTCCAAGAAGGCAGACCGTCTTCCTCCTCACACCAAATTTGACTGTGGACTCCGTATGATGGTACAGTTGGTGAATATCAACCGCCCGTTGTATCCCCACACAGTGGAGGAGGAGGTCGCGCTCAACACTTGGTTAGATGATATGCTTAAAAAAGGGTGGCAGTTTAAAGAGACATTGCCAGTTGCATCTCCCATCATCTTTGCCAAAAAAGCCGATGGTTCTCTCCATCCCTGTGTGGATTACAGCCACTTAAACAAAGTTAAAATTCATGATCCCTACCCCTTGCCCCTGGAGCAAATGATCAGCCAAGCAATTGCCAAATCTCATGTGTTCTCTAAATTGTATCTTGTCAATGCCTTCAACCAGATTCGGATAATGGAAGAGCAAGAATGGCTAACAGCGATCTGGACAAATAGAGGCATTTTCTAATTCCGTGTGATGCCCTTCAGCCTGAAGAATGCCCCTGATACACAGTGCATTCAAAAAGTTCTGGGACTAACGTTTTAAAGACACAACTTTACAAATAAATAAACTTTCTTTTATCAAAATTTAACATACAACCTTTCCCTCTCTATTACATATTTATATTGCTAAAACAATTGTTAAAAGGTATGCACATAGTTCCTATTTTGTATAACCATGTTTAAACCAGCTGTCACATTCTTCTGAATTGTCTCTACTTTATCAAAAGGATGAACCTTCAGTGCCACCTTCAGATTATAATTATCCACCCTATTCACCAGATTTGGCTCTGTCTGACTTCTTTCTGTTCTCTAATCTGAAGGTGGCACTGAAGGTTCATCCTTTTGATAAAGTAGAGACAATTCAGAAGAATGTGACAGCTGGTTTAAACATGGTTATACAAAATAGGAACTATGTGCATACCTTTTTAACAATTGTTTTAGCAATATAAATATGTATAGAGAGGGAAAGGTTGTATGTTAAATTATGATAAAAGATAGTTTATTTATTTGTAAAGTTGTGGCTTTAAAACGTTAGTCCCAACATCGATGAATCCCCCCCTTGGGTTGGGACCATCTAGTACTAAAAAAAAACGTTAGTCCCAGAACTTTTTGAGTGCACTGTGTATGTTTCAACGATTGATTGAAAGTATACTGGGCGATCTCCAGTTCACTTGCGCAGTTGCATATATTGACGACATTCTGGTCCACTCCCTGACTCACAAACAACATGCTATTGACTTGGAAGCGGTTGTGGCTGCCTTGCACAAGGCAGGCTTGTTTGTCAAGCCTTCCAAATGCGAGTTCTATAAAGACAAAGTTACCTTTCTTGGGAACCTTGTTCTTAAGGATGGCTACATGATTCCTCCTAATAAGTTAGATGCTATCTGGGAATGGCCTATCCTGACAGCCCAGAAACAATTACGGAGTTTCTTGGGAACCATTGTTTTCCTCAAAAAAATTTTCCCAACTCTTTCCCAGTTAGCAGCCCCGCTCCATCCCCTCACTGGCAAGAACATTCCATTTTCTTGGACTCCAGTATGCCAGCAGGCATTTGAGTCTATCAAAGAAGTGTTTTTATCCCCTCCCATCCTGAAACATGCAGATCCTGCTAGCCATATATTGTCACATGCAATGCCTCCTCGGTGGCAGTGGGGGCAGTACTGCTTCAAGAGCACAAGGGCTTGGAGCACCCAGTCGCCTACTTTTCCCAATAACTTACATCTATGGAGCAATCCTGGGCCATTTAGGATAAGGAGTTGGCAGCCGTAGCATGGGCACTAACTCATTGGCGGTACCTGCTACAGAGTGCCCAGCATGAGTTAACTGTTCGCACAGATCACCAAGCTCTCTTATATTTTCCAAAAACCCTAAAAATTGGCACATTGGCAAGTCTGAACCTATTGGGACTTGTGCAGTTTTAATTTCAAATATGAATTTGTAAAAGGTGCGCTTAACATACTTCCCAATTTTCTCAGCTGCAACCCCACCCACTGTCCCCTGGATTCAGAGGAAGCGGATCTCATTACAGTGATTCCTGCTGCTCAAATTTTGTCAATCATTCCCCCCATTATCTCCTTCACCACCCTTGCTCCTGACGCCCCAGTAAGTCTTGGGGACCAGCCCTTGAAACTGGATAGGGTTCAGCACCCTTTCCGGATGAAGAGGAGCTCCAAGGCTCCCTTGGACCCTCTGTCACAGCTGGGTGACCTCGCCCATGTGATAGATGAGCGCTCAGTGATGGCTTTCCTCCCCAAAGCCATCTCACTCCCACCCCTTCCCCCCTTCAATCCTGGTAGGATTAATAGAAGGGGTCTGCAGGGAGATGTCTCACATCAGGGGGCATGGAGAGGGTCTTGAGGCCACCCACTCCCCAGGCAAGCCATGGCCAAAAATTGAGGAAATTGCAATTTTCAGTGTCAGAGCCTGGCCAGTAATTTCCAGATTGGGGGAGCCAGTCTGGACTGGCCAGATTTAGAAGCCAGATTGGAACACAGCTTGGATCAAAAACCCGGTTTCTGATAGCTCATATCATTGGGTCTGAAGTTCTGAGGCAGATCCAAGAATTTCAGATCATATGAGCCACCTGATTGTGGGATCAGCCCAAATCGCATTGAACCTGATCCATGAACCCCTGCCTTCCGAGACAAATCTGGAACGCTCCAGCCATGTGAATAGGCTGATTTGAGTCATCAGGACCCAGATCGGCAGTATTGATTTGGCTTGGTCTCAAGAAGTTGGAAAAATTTGCAAAAATTTTCTAAGCTTTTGCCAAATCAGGAGCTGACTTCACCCCCTCCAAGCTAGCCAACCAAATCTCCTTCCCATTCCCTGAATAACCAATCCCCCGATACTTTCCCATGCCTTTTGCACCATTTAAAAGGCAACTGGTCTCACCGAGGGCAGTTGTCAGTTCATTCTTTTTGCCTTCATTGAAATAAAATCCAAAAATCTTCCTATTTTGCCATGGACTCCATCTGCTTTACCAAAACTTTAAAATGATTCTGTCAATCAATCTGATGAAGCGCACCATCGCCCATATCTTTTTTCCAATGTTTGCTGACTGGATTATCTAGTTGCTCAATCCTGCCACATGGCAGTGGATCGTAGACATGATAATCTGGCCCGCCCCCAAAGGTGAGCCCACTGTTTTGTTTGTTCCCTCACATCTGTTAAATGGAGTCCCTTCCATTCTTTTGGGAGCTGAGTCCGCCGAATCTGCTCCCCAGTGGGAGCAGCCCCAAGGCATCCCTGGCCCACCATGTGTGGGTTCAGCTTTCATAGCCCCCCTGCCACTGTGGGTCCAGCTCACCAGCGGGACCTAGAGTGTCCCCGTCAGGGGAAACTCAGTCCTAGCCCCTCTCATAGGGTTTCCCACACTTCTACCCATATTCCCAACAGCGTGGCAGTCTCTGTGCCGCCTCCCGCTGGTTCACAAGCCTCTTTTTTGGATTCTGGAGGCCAGCAACCCTGAACCCTGGAGGAGTCATCATCCTCCCTGCCTCTCCCGCCCTTGGGGGGTGCCCCCATAAGACTTGCGGTTGCCCCCAATGCAACCATCTGGTTTGCCTTGGGGGCCTTTGATACATTATTGAATGTTTGCTTCCCTCACGTATCCTGTAGATCCCCACTTATATTAGTCGCCCGAACTGCTATGCCTTTGTCATTCTGGGGCCTTCACTGGGTGCTTGTGCACCCTGACTGGGAGCCCGGTCTAGTTCTTCTTAGCCATATACATGACAGCCCCGCTTGTTGCTCAGGTATTAGCCAGCCAAA
The DNA here is from genome assembly GCA_022478985.1 of Massospora cicadina. Taxonomy (NCBI): domain Eukaryota; kingdom Fungi; phylum Entomophthoromycota; class Entomophthoromycetes; order Entomophthorales; family Entomophthoraceae; genus Massospora; species Massospora cicadina. Next base: position 25,252 of record JAKSZP010017555.1, read on the forward strand.
TGGCCTGCCCCAAAGGGGTGAAGTTATTTGAGCAATTGTCCCTCCAAAATCATAAACACTCTCTGTACTTTTTGATGGAGGGCATCATTTTTTTAGGTTGCAAATTTGGGTTCCCCCTCTTTTCAGATCCAAAGTATTCTGTGTGCATCATGACCCCCCACGATCGGCCATCCAGGCAGTAAGAAATGCATCAACTTGATCAAGCGGACCTACAACTTGGCAGGTTTAACTAAAGAAGTTTTGGTCTGGATTGCTGATTGCGTTACTTGTGCTCAGGCTAAGTCAGACCGTTCAGGCAGAAATGGGCTTATACACCCCTTACAATAGGCGGAGGGTCCATGGACATCAGTGTCCGTGGATTTTATTGTTAAACTCCATTGCTCAACAGGTTTAAGGCGGTGATAGTGGTGGTGGATCATTTGAATAAATTCTCCCTTTTTATTCCCTGCGCTTCCACGATTACATCAGAGGAAACTGCCTGTCTCTATGTATGCCATGTGTTTTCAATGTTTGGTCTCCTGCAGGAGATCATCAGCGACCATGGTCCACAAGTCACAGCGCAGTTCTGGAGTGAACTCTTATCCATTTTAAAAATCTCTCCCTGTAGCTCCACAGCATATCATCCCCAGTCCAATGGGCAGAACGAACTAGTTAGCCAAGTCCTTGAACAGTACCTGCATTACTATGCCTCAGCCGCACAGGACACCTGGGCTAATGACCTTCCCCTCGCCCAATTCGCCTACAACAATGGAATGCATGCTTCCACGGGGTTTTCCCCCTATGAAGCAACATTAGGATACAACCCTTCCTTTTTGGTCAGACCCTTCTTGCATCCCATGGTCCAAGCTGCCACGGATCATGCTGAGCATATTAGGTCTACTTAATCCTTAGTGCAGGAACACCTCACCAAGGCTATTGAAGACTATAAGTGGTTTGCAAATTGGAAGTGGCTCCCAGGTCATGACATATCATTGGCCTCTTATGTTATGTTCGACACACGCCATTTGAGAATGCAAGTACCCTCCCGCAAGTTCACAAGTAAGTTTTCAGGTCCCCACTTGGTGGAGGAAGACTTGGGTAATGGTGCGTTCCAGTTAAAACTGCCAGCCCATTGGAAAAAGCATCCCATATTCCACGTTTCCCAGTTGTCACCTTTTAAGAGTACTGTTCCTGAAGATCCTGAGCCAATAATAATTAAAATGTGGAGGAAGCTGAAGTGGAAAATATCCTAGCATCCTGTAAGTTCTGTCAGTCCGTTCAGTATCTCGTGGCCTGGAAAAGATATCTGGCTTATGAGAACAGTTGGGTTAAGGCTCACGATTGCATCAACTTCATGGAACTGGTTGAAGCATTTCATTAATCCCACCCCAACGCCCCCCATCCCCCCCAAAAAAAGTCACAATGGTAATGATGATCAAACTACCCAAGGCGCACAAAAATGTGGCCCTCGTGCAGTTCCCTGGTGGTGGTACCCTTCCTTTGGAAAAAGGAAAGGGTAATGTAAGTTCAGGGGAGCATCCCCTGTGCGTAGATTGATCGCTCTTCCCATTTCTGAGCAAAAAGGGTCCAAAGAGGGTGGCCATGCCCCTTGTCACCCAGGGCGACCTCGTCCATGTGGTAGATGAATGTTGGGTAATGGCCTTCCCTCTCTGGACCCCTCCCCGGTACCTTTGCTTACCATGGCCAAACTCATTAGACAGATTATGGAAATCTGTGCCAAGATTGCTAAATTAAAAATTAATTGCTCCAAAAGCAATGGAAATTAAGCCCAACAATCAGAATTCACATAGCCAAAGAGGGATGTAGATTGAGTTATCAGCTAGAATTGCTGATGGTTTTGATTCACCCAGAAGTGCAATCATTAAATTTAACCCCCTCTCAAAATCCTCAGGGATGATCCCCGACGTGCAGATAGTAGCATTGGACACCATCAACAATAGTATAAAGCTCCCTTCCAGTAAATTGGGAGTTGCAGCTGATGCAATGCTTTGGACTGAATGAACAGCTCAGTGACTGGGCACAGGTGGGTTGGGCATCCCAAACCCGTTCTCAACCAATTGGGACCACCCCTATGTAGGATGGCCTTGGGGGATTCCCACTGCTTATTGGGCCAGATGCCATCACACTAACTGTCAGAAACGCAGTTGAGCCTCGGTTTGGGAATTTGAGGTAAAACTGACAGTGACTTGGCCTGCCACTGAATCCTTTGATGTCAGTTCACATTGAGCTTATCCACCCCCATCCTGAATAATTTTCCAGTTAGGTTGAACTTGAGGGACCCAATCCCAGCTTGTTTCCTCATCAATTGACCACTATTTAATCAGTTGCATTGCACTGAGAAAATTGTTGATCGATTTTCTCCCTTAAATTTTCCATTAAAAACCTTTCCCAAAATTTAGTTTTTTATGTTAAAAATAACCGCCCTTCCCACCAACATTTACACACCCCTCAGGGTTGACAGCCATATCCGTCTGGTATTTTATTATGTGCCTGTATGAGATTTTGGCTCACTGGCAGTTATTGGTGAAACTCCTTTCCAGTTTCTATATCCGTCATACCAGCAGCAGTGCCTTTGGCATCCTAATTTGCTGTCTGGGTGCTCCGGCACCTGGGCTGGCAGGCCAGTCTAATTCTAACTTGCTGTTTGCCTGACAGTTGGAGGAATGTGCATATTTTATGGAGAAGATGCATGAATTCTTGGCTATATAGGGGGTTAATGTGATGGATCAGTCTCAGCCTGATCCACACATTGACCTAGTGGATGAAATTCCGAATTCTGCCATGAATCCAAAGGTCAAGTTGGAGGATTCCATGCCAAAGGAGGAATGAATCAAAAATGGAGTCAGGTAATAATTTGGAAATCTGGGGATGGGGTATGATCCAGCATAATGCACAACTGGTATCCTGAATCATTCAAAACATTATCCACGGAGATATGAATCTTTTGTGCATGATGATCTGGTCATCGCTGAAAATCCTAGGGTGAAGAGGCCTAGTTAAGTGGCCTTTGCAATGGTATAAAAAATGGAAAATGATAACTGATAATTCTAGTTTTATTTTCTAAAAAAAAATTTACAAACAATAAAAACATTTGCTAGATTGAAATCATTGAACAAGTTATATATATACAATTTAAAATCAAACTGGAAAGGATGAGCTCAATGAGTGAGCTGGCCCAGGCATTGCCTTATTCTTGGCACTATTGTGGAGTCAGATGCTGCTGCTTGCATGAAGCATCGCTGGAACTGTAGTTTGGGAATACATTGTAACATCCAGTAATAGCGCACAGGTTTGGGGTGAATTTCTGCTGGGTTGTCAGTCATGTGGTCAGTGACATGGATTGTACTTCCCAACTCTTTTGTTGCGTATTGGCATGAAATTTCTCATTACACTGGTGGGCAAAAGAGGCCTCAGCCACCAGCAATCTAAACAGCACCCCCAAACGCCTCATCCTCCTCACTAAAATCTAACAAACCAGCTAAGATTTGAGGGTCCATGACAATGCTTGTACATTGCCACAAGGCTGTTTTGCAGGCTGCTTGTTAAGCACAACCTACCAATAATAAGTGGCCTGAAATAATATATTGGATGAAGTTCCCAAAACCTTACTCGCCATTTGATACATTGCAAACGTAAACAGAGGAGAGTTGTAACAATTGTTTGGTGATGTTAGACAGTCCACAATGGGCAATAAGCCAGGTGGTGCCTAATGCCTCTTTTTATATAGAGAAGGCAATTTTATTATGGGAAAACTAATAGATTTGAGCGCCCATTTCAATCCTCAAACTGTCTAGTATTCCATATGCTGAATAGTTTGCTCTTGTGTAGATAAATCCCTCAACTATAGCTCTAAAATGGCGAAATTACTCCAGGTAAGTCCCCCTACTGCCACCCATTCCCTTGATATTCTCCTATTTCCAAAATGCCATATTTGTTTATTACAAATTTTTGGGTAGGATCTTTTATATTTTATGTGAATTTTAATATTTTGAACCTGATTCTGATTCTTCCCTTTCATTATTACCCAAATCTTCTTTAATTTTATGTTTCATTTTTCCAATCAATATTCAGACCTCTGAGGATGGAGCGCACCTCAATTTGGAAACTTTTCAAAATTTTAAGAAAGCTAGGTTGGGGAGAAGCCAATCATGGCATGACCAAATAACTTAAACCCCAAATCCCATTAGAAGTTGCAAACTGACCCTCACTCATAAGTGTGAAACTTAGGAAAATAGAACCCTGAGAAGATGACCAATCCAAGTGCTGCAGTATTCAAGGACAGCGCTGCCAACTTCAAACCCATTCCCAATTTAGAGGCTCATGCCCTTACTTGTGAGGGTACTGGCCTATTTTATTTATAAATCTTGATATCTATTTGAGGTGAGCCAACCTGGGGATGATACCACACCAATTAATGGGAAAATCAAATTAATGGGAAAGGAGAATCAATTTTTTATAATTCTTCATCATGGCTTTTCTTTCTCGTAACAATCACTTTAGTTACTATGATTTGATTTGAACAGCAAATTTGGATAATCACACACAGGAAAGATGGGCGACTTTAATAACAAAAATAATACAACATGGGTGAGCGTTTCAGCAAGCGGTGTGCTTAATGGTGCAACTAAGGGCAAGAAACGCCCTGGAGGGGGACCAGGAACCCAAGCTGTAAAAAAATCGCAAACTCAGACACCATCTGGGTTTATGGTATTTACTGTAAAGCATGCACAATACATGTACATTCAATTCAACCAACCTTTGCAAAGGTGGAACGCGGGATCAGACTCTTCTTTGAGGATGAGTCACTGACCCTGTGGGAGAAAATATGTGAGGCACAGCCCTCACTTTTCCCTCACGTGGTGTACATAGCCACCAACAATATGGGCCACAGCTGGATTGATATTGGTTCTGAAACAGCCGATGAAGCTGATGCTGCAGCAAAAATCTGCGTGGAAATTGCCCTCCCTGAGGGCAAAAAAATTGTGCACACCGCGTGCACCAGAAGGAACAAATCAAAAACTTTGTTCATCTCCTTTGACTTGCTCCCCACTAACCTTCCTTGTAAGGTAATCGAGGAGGAGCTCCGCAAAGGTCTTGTGGCCTACAGAGAAATCCAACAACTCAAATTACAGCAATTTTACTTAATGCCCAACCTGTGCATGGGCAAAGCTATTGCTGTAATCAACCCCTTCCCAGAAGTGGAAGAGGATTTATCCAGAATTCCCCACGCAGCAGAATTTCACTTTGCAGATGGGGGCCAGTCAGCTGCCTTCCAAGTTACACCGGAACGCGCACCACCCATTTGCAACCACTGCGGCTCACTGGGTCACAAGGAACATGCATGCCCTTTAAAAGAGGGCTTAATAGAAAATGATTTTTGTGAAGAAGCTATGGATGAAGATAATGAAAACTTTGCCAAAATGACTGATGGCCACCACCCATTCCGCTGGGGTGAAGATGGACTATACTCCATCATGGACCCAGTTACAAGTAAACAGCATAAAGCAGCACAAAAAACCCGCAAGAGATCAGCAGCTGAAGCGGCGGCACATGCGGAATCTGCCATTAACCATGGACAAATTTGGGAGGATATTTCAGATATTTAATGAACCAACCAATTAGAACAATATGCCCAGGTCAAAAATTTTCATAGTAACCAGAATGAGCCACAAAGCGTCATCAGTCATGCACATACTGAGGAACAATGCAACCACAATTTGGGTGAAAATGCGGTGCACAATGCAACAAAGTTGAACCTCAAAAATACAAAATCCAATCAACAACCCGCATCAAATCAACATGAGGCCTGTGCAGGAAAAGTTGACACAAATGCAAAAAAAACTGCAATTCCCTTAAATCATTGGGTCAGATCAAGGGAACCAACAATGGCAGTGAAAGAGTTGGAGTACAGATGCGGAGCATGGCCAAAATGAGCCATGGTGGGATAGGACCTGAGGGTCCTCCCAACTGCTCCTGAGGCGCCACGGGCACCTCAGTGTCAATAGGGATGTTAAACATCTTGGGAGCCAGGGCTCATACATCCCAAGCAAAAAAGCTGGCATTCCTGCAAAAACCTCTTGTAGACATCTTGGCCATCCAAGAAACCCACTGCCTACAAGGGGAAGAAGAATTCTGGTCAACCAGGGTTGCACCATCACAATCAGTATGGATGTCTCACTGTGGGGTGATAGTCCAAAACAACAAAAAATTTAAAATTACAAATTCATCATCACACTTGCACGGTCAAGTCCTGGTAGCAACAATCACATGCCAAGATGAAATAATTTTGTTAGCATGTATCTACGCACTGTGCACTGCAACTGAGAGAAAAAAAAATTTCTACTCTCACCCTCCCACCAGATATCATCATGTTAGGCGATTTCAACTGCTGGGATAACCCCAATACAGATCGATGGCCTAATCCCAGGGTTACCCACCTGGACACATTGAATATCACACAATGAAGGCATCTCTTGGCTTACAGGATGCTCTTCCCCCCAATTCACCAATCCTTCCCCACATGACAAGACCCAACATACGTGAGGGACTGCTCATATTGATGAGTCATATTGACCACATCCTCATCCCACAATCCCACCACTCAAGAATCTCCAAATTTACAACAAAAAAGATCAATTTTCTGATCACTGATTAGTTACGGTGCAGTTAGCGCCAACCCAATCCCACACAGGTGTCACCTTGGAGAAATCTTCACCCAGAAAATATAAAATTGCCCAAGATATCTGACTGGGTTGAAAATAAGGCTACAAACCCAGAATTCACAGCCCCATTCACTTCAGATCCCATTAGAATATGGGAAAATTTCAAAAAAGATTTAATCAACAAAACCTGACATATTGCATCATGCAAGTACACCGCAGACACATCCACAATCAAGCGTACCTTGGCAGAACTAGACCACCTGGAAATAAATACTCTGAGATCTGGCTATAGCCCTAATTGGGGATGCAAATGGGCAGAAATTTCAGCCTGACTTAACAATCTCATCTTCAAACACCAACACAGAATCAAAGTATCAAACAAAGGTAAGTTCATAAATGAAGGCAAAACCTGTTCAACATACTTTTTCCGCCAATTCCATTCCCATTGAAACCAGCCCACATGCACACAGGTCCACAAGACCAACGGCACCGTGGCAACTGACCTTGAGGAGGTCAAGGCGGAAGTACACTGCTATTAAACCAAATTATATTGTGATATGCCAACAGATCCACAAAAAATTAAAGAATTTATTCAAACTGCCAAGATACAAAGTACACCACCAAATTACAATATACTATCCCTTATTACACGGGAGGAGCTTTGGGAAACAATTTGTGGTGCACCACATAGGAAATGCCCAGGGCCTGATGGAATACCCTACAAATTTTACAAAAAATATTTTCAACAAATCGCCCCCTCCTATTGGCATCAATGAACCAGAGTTTGTTGGAAACACGCCTATTACCAGGAGGCCATGAATCCTACGTTATAACCTTGTATAAAAAGGGTGACAAGTTGGACCTGGCAACTGGCACCCAATTGCACTCTCCAACACTGACACAAAAATTTTAACAAAAATCTTAGCAGCTAGATTAGGCGCAATTGCATCTGACGTCCTATCACCCAACCAGTTTGGGTTTATACCAGGGCGTTCAATCTGGAACAACATACACCCTGTTGCAAACATTTGCCAATCCAAAGCAACTGGTGCCCTGGTCTTCTTGGATCAGGAAAAGGCGTATGACCGTGTTAGCTGGCCATACCTAAAAGAATGTCTACATGCCTTCAAACTCCCACCAAGATTCATAAAATGGGTGATGCTCCTAACAGAATCTGCAACCATGGCTGTATGCGGCCCTGGATTCCTAACAAACAATATCAAACCACACAGAGGGCTCAAACAAGGGGATCCCCTCAGCCCACTGCTATACAATTTCAGCTTTGACCTGCTCCTCCGAGTAACTGACTCACGTCTCATGGGGATAACCGCACAAGGACAACCAACAGTCAAGATACTGGCCTTTGCAGATGACTGCGTAGCAGGTATAGCAAACAATGAATATTCCCGACAGCTGGAACACACTCTAGAGGAATACTCCAAGGTGAGCAATGCATCACTCAATAAAAGGAAGACAGAAATCATCCTCTTAGGCAAATACACAAACAATTGGGCCACAACATCAGAACCTCACACCAACACTCAAAGAAAAAACCCAATTCTTTTACCCTTTGCAACACCTCCCACCACCACTCCTGTCTGACACCTTGGAATCTGGCTAGAATCAGGGGGATATGCTAATGAGACAATGGAAAGTAACCTGTTACAACGGGTATCCAAACGCGTAACCTCCCTCAAGGGGAGAACCCCAGGACTAACAGGACGAGTTACAGTTGCTAACTCGCTCATCCTCCCAATACTGTGGTACCAGGCCCATGCAATAGCCTTTTTACCTACCTTTATAACCTCAATTCACGCGCTTATCCAGGGCTGGCTGTGGCCAGGCTCTCACCCTCCTATATGGATGGAAACACTATTTGGCCCACACTCAAGTGGAGGCATGGGACTAATAGATTTTGAGAGCCATGCCAATCACATCCTAGGTACCTGGATAAAGGAAATCCTTGCTCCAGACCTCCCGCAACAACATTGGTCCAGAGCAGCAAGGACTAACTTTGCACAGGCGCTCAAATTAACCAACCCACATAGTCCCCAGACTACTTTCATACCTTGCCAAGCACCCTACTGCAACAGGTCCACATGGAACCTCCCCTCATTTCAAACATATCCTCAGAACTATTTGCCATATGGGATGGACCATAGAGAACATGGGTACTATACAGGGAAGGGGATGACCCAGCCCCCAATTCAAATTAAGAAACCCAGAAAACCACCCCTCAGAGGGATATGCTCATAACAACCCCAAGCATAGCTAGGATAGAATACCTAAATATGCTGGACATTCCCTATGATTTAACCACACAGAAAGCAATGAGGAAAATGACACACCACCCACTCCTACAACCAAGGATAAGAGCAAACACCTGGCGCTGTTTGAGAAGGACCTATAGAATGGCAGACCGCTCCAACTCCCTCCACAAAACATGTGCAGTATGTGGAGGGGAGGGATCCCTATATCACCACCTAGAAACATGCCCCCCAACCAAAGCTATATGGCAGGAAGTTGCACGCCTGCTCAAGATTCAAAACAAACAGGAATTCTTGATATCAAAAAGTATCTTCGCGCTCCAGATTGAGTCACCAATCCCATCTACCCTCCACTCCCTAATAATACCCATTGCAATGTGGACAATACACACAATTGCATTAGATGCATTCAAGGGCATGGTCCCAACCATTCATGGGATTATTAACAGATTCCATGTCCACTTACTAGAGCACTTCCAAGCCTGGCTCTATGGATATATGAGACCAAGACAAAAAGCGCTCATAGAATCATGGTTCCCACTTTGGTTCCTCCACACAGAACCTTTCCTTCACACCTGCTCCATAGCAGGGGAAACCCCCTCAGAGTAGTGCACCAACCCCCCATACCTGGCAGTCCCGCTGGCAACAGGGGTAACTTGAGTACCCTGGGGTGCCCAATTTTATATTTGTTAGTTATTCTCTTAGTTTCACATATATTCAGTAATGTCTGTCCCCTGGTTGGCTTACCTTGGTTAAATAAAAATAATTCTTCATCATGTTTTTAATAATATCATTTCCCCTTCCATCATTTTAATCTGCCATCTTTCAATATATCAGTGCATTATGGTGCCCATTGTGTCCATTTCAGTGCAGCTGCAAAGATGACTCCTCCTCAATGACTAGAGGGCTTCAGGACTCACTAACAGCAGTTGGTTGGTTACTCTGATGGTTAATCAGAACCGGTTAGATTGCAACCAGAGCTAACTTGGGCTCCCCAGGTCCGAACAGGTGGAATAAATAAGCATCAAAGTCCCAAAAATTACAGCACTAACGATACCTAAAAGGTAAGCTCAAATTCTGCCAATTTTGGTTGTTCCAAAAGTACTGTACACAGTGCAATAACGAGCACATTATATATAACAGGCCAAGGTGTGTCAGGCGTTTATATGATGTTGGCCTCTGTCACCTGGCAGGCTTCACAGGGGTGTACTCAAGTGTCATATAGCTAACCATGAATCTATGCAGGCTGAGGTATGGTTGGCGTTCATACTGCACCAGCCTCTAGTCATCTATGCCTACTGTGCAAAATGGGACAATGCCCTCTTAACCTCCCAAGGTCCTTTTCAGAAAAGGTTCCAGGCACCCACCGATTCTAGCCAGCCCCAGTTCATCCTGTCACATCTTGACCGATGCACAAACACTATTGAGAAGTTCCAGGACTTAGTTTTTCCCAAGTGCAAACTGTATAAATGTACAAATTAAGATAAATAAATTTAAAGGCTTGTCTCCCAAGTGGGAGCTCAGATTACACAAATTGGTTGGGGGGAATAATGAGAATTTCAGGTGAGGAAGAAGGAACATATCCTCAACTGATAATATTAGCCTGGCAAGATCTATGCAAACCAATCATGATTTAGGTGCAGGAGCCTAAACATGGCTGGCATCATAGTAAGTTGCTAGAAGCGGGTTGGGAGCTCAAATTTAAGAAAACCAATTGGAAATATCCAATTTCGTTTAAAAGTTATCCCAAATAGCATCAATTCGACAATTAAATCTCACTGGAGCTTTTAGGACCACAACTGTTGGCATAGCGGAATACCTAAATCCCAACCTTAGGAAATTCCATGTACAATTGCCAATTAATACATTAGGGTAAGGGTTTATGGTATAGTAATATGGCAAGGTTATGCTGGCACGGGGGTGAGGTGATGATCGGTAGGCTCGATCTGGTAATTAGTTAAAAATGTATACAAGTAAATTTTAGTGGATTGCTATTGGTTTGGTCAGCACAATCTCATCATAGTTGCATGCATGCCTTAAAAAGTTTCTGTGCATAGGTTGTCTAAGCCAATAAAGGTTTACTCCTTATAATTTTAACTAACAGGAATTTCCTTACCTTTATACTCTATATATAACTGGCAACTTATAGTCTATAAAGTAACTAAGTTCTTACTAGCTATCGGGGTCATACGCTTACTCCCAATATTTTTAGATCATGAGAATCCTTAGATAGGCCAGAACTTTATTGCCAAGTGTACCTGATTTTATAATCTCTGCTATTAAAGTCCTCACCCAGCACCCAACCTAACTATCTATAATTTATAAAAATTTCATAGGAATGAACCTTCCACCGAGTTGCAAACTATTTACCTCTGATATCCAAATTTAGTTACCCCCTTAGACTAAACTTTGATCTATAGTATTGATATCTAATAAATGCAATTTGTTTAAAGGCTCAATTCAGCCGCCATCATATTGCTAAGCTCTGTGGGCTCTGAACGCTTACCTATTAGTACACCCATGTTAAGCTCAATATTACTTAAATTGGCTGTTTCTTTAAGAGATTGAGTTTTTGCTTTGTTAATGGGCATTTACCGCTAATAGAATATCAACATTGTATAAAGGTGGCACTGTTTGAAATATACAAGACATAAATTAAACTTTTATTTTCAAAGGCTTTACCTTAAAGCTTTAAGCTTTGATAGGAAGCTTACCAGCCAATCAATCCCACAGGGTGAGTTGCTTTACGTAAAAAGCTACTCATGCTATGTACCAAAAGCTGAAGGGCTTAAAATTAACCAATAAACCGGTGGACGCCACTGTGGAAGCAACTGCTACGTGAAATCGTTACCAAAAGGGTAGTAGAAGTTACACGCCAATCCCAAATTACATGGGGGAATCATTGTGGTGGGTAGGGCAAATCATCGGATAGCTCAAGGGTGGGAAAATCAACCGCGTCGCCATCGTGAAATTCATCCACACCCACAGCCGAGGGCTTTGAAAACCTCACAACAGCCTCAACAGCGGGAGTGGCCCTCCCCATCAGACTGAGAAAGGGTAAAAACTCAGTAATCATCTGGGCAGGGGTGGGGCGGAATACCCCAGAGGCCTGCTGCCTCATCCGGGTAGCATGGGCAACAGTCTCTCGGTGACACGCCATCCGCCTATTAAAGCTCCAAGCCACGGGACGGAGTATGCGCTGCCAACTCGGTGGGCGAGGGTTAGCCTTGAGAGCGCACAGCAAGCCGCGAGTTAGGAGCATCATCGGCACATCAGGGCGGTGGCCTGAGGACGGGGATCCTGGCCCCAGGGGATGCGGAGAGTGGAGGCAAAGCTGAAGGCATCGGCAGTTAGAAAGCACTGGTCGATGGTAGTGAGGAACGGAGGATAATTTTGGAAGAGGAAGTCACCAAACAGCGAAAGAGCGACGGGACAAGACGATAGAAAGGACTCGGGACTTAGCTGCATTACACCGGCCTCCCACTTGCAGTAGAAGACCTTGCTAAGGGCGTGAAAAAGGTTTAGGGGGCTTCCGGGGTGGTGGCTTGCCTTGAGAGAACTAATTGCTGGTAGCTCCGCCCCGCGCACCGGAGCTGAAGCTCGTTGATGGCGGCGCGCAAGTCGCCTTGTACGCTCTCGGCTATCTCCCTGAGAACGGCCATGGCCATCGACTTGTTGGGCACCAGGACATCGTACCGTAACTCCAAAGCGTGCACGAGCGCCTTACAGATGAAGGTGGGTGCCACAGGATTGAAGCAGATGCGCGAGGCCAGCTGGAGGGTAAATAACTCCCCCCAAACCAGGCTGCAGGGTGAGAGGGAATAACTGGAGCGTTCAACCTGGTCCGAGTCCCAATCTACGGCCGACCCCAGGCTGGAAGAGATCAACACGATGGGGAAGCGCGTCCGGGGATCCCGGCAAACTGCACGGAGCGCCTTCTGAACCCGGAGCCGAGTGGGTACGTGCTCCACACCTGCGAAATCATCCGGTAAATCAACTGGCCACACGCATCTGCCTTAGAGCCAAGCGGTTGGTATCGGGCGCTAGCTTGGATGAATTTCTGAAACTGCTCGGCAAACCCGACCGCGGACTCTTGGCGAAGGTTAGGCTCCGAAACAGCGATTCCGACCGAGTCAGGGGTAACCCATTCAACCACGCGCAATCGAAGCTCTTTGGCTAAGGCTCTGATGAGCGAAGACCTGCCCGTTCCTGGCGGCCCGTCGAGAACCAAGAGCTTAGTTTTCTGAAAAGTCAGACTTAGTCGCCCCATCACCTTACCGTCTTCCGGCCCACCACGCTAGTGAGCCAGTCTCTAACTTCTTTCACCTTTCTCTGGCTAACGACGACATGGTCCTATAAATTATAAACAAACGTTGGGGGAGGAAAATTACCATATCTTTGGGGGTAAGGGCTTCAGTCCACAGCTGAGTGGAAAGATCTAGGCGCCCCTGATCTTTTGTTTTCGGAGGCCTATGGCTATGAGAAAGCGGCTAATACGCGGACGCATGTAAATTAGTATAAAATCAACCTAGCTTGGCCATCAAAGACGATAAAGAAGGGTTTTAAAGTGCTACAGATAAGCTACCCTCTGAATATTATATCATCTAAGCTTATCGCAAGTTACCCATGTACCATATAGAGTTCTAGTTAACTATACGTAGCCATTCCGTTGGCATCCTAAAAGGCAAGCTAACCCAGCTTTAGATATTCTGCCCAGCAACTTCTAAATCTAAACTTATCATGCTCAGCCAAGGTAAAGGATTGTTAATAATCCTCCACCTCATAGCTCAGTATAGGCGCCTCAGAAGCCATCAGATGGGATCCTGATAAACTAATTGAGCAGCATATACCACCCAGTCGATATACATCTCCCCTACTTTTAAATCATAGATGTATAGAGCAGGGTATCTAATTCGCCCTCTCACTTTTAGGAGCGCTATAAAACCCAAAGCAAATCAGGTAGTCAGAGCATCAACTTGCTGCAGCTTTATATATAGTCTTAATCCCTTAAAGACTACAGTTTGAGGATCGCAATCTTCGTTACAAAGCCCATCTAACTTTACATAAAGAATAAAGCACGCTCAGCCATCACACTACGCTTCGATCATTTGTGTATAAACCCGAGTTCTGATAACAAAGTAGGCATCCGCCAAGTCCAAAAGCCCATAGCTGAAGGTTTAACCGGGCATCGATTCGATGCAAAGAGGTGATCGGCTCTAAAATCTTTAAACCCCGAAGCCTGAGATGGAGGCCATCAAGCATAAGTTGTAAAAAATGAATGTACCGAAATTGAAAACCAGGTATAACCACCCACCTTTAAGAAGTTTGAGGCAAAGGCACTAGGATCCCACGGCTTCCCACAACTTTGACTCAAGCGGACTGAAGCTGGATAAGCCAAGGTAGAACGGTTGGGACCGCACAAAGTTGGACGCACCGTAAGTTCGCGTACCCTGTCATCATTTCGACTTGGGTGGACGATACGGCTAGGCTGAGGTGTCGGCATAGATGTAGAGCCCACCCTGGTGGTAGCGCCCTTACCAGTATGAGTTGGGTAAACATCAAACTTCTAAATCAGGCGAAACGCGTGTATGAAGGATCGGATCGACCAGATTGGCTGAAGGCATAGACCTTGGATGGTACAGATTAGGTTGCTCGGTTTGAGACGTGGAAAGATCCTCAAGTTGAAGGTCATCGCACTCCGAAAGCTCATCGATCAGTTCCGCCTCCGTCTTCGGTCGGACCGCCCGGTTACAAAAGTTATCGCCTTGCAAAGCCCGAGTTGTAAACCCAGCTCGGCCGGGGTGCGGTATCGGTATACCAGCGCAGGATTTGAGATCTAGCCTCTTTAAAGGATTCCCCATCTGAATGTGGTGAAACGGATCTTTTAAGATCCAACGGAAACGTCCGGTGAGGTAAACCATTCTCAACCCCCAAACCGTTTCCCGGCCTATCGACCGTTTCGGCTTGATTACGACGAGGAGATAGATCCCCCAACAACCTATCGGTTCGAAGCGAAGTTGGAACCGCGGCGGTTAAACTTTTAGGCCCGCAGCTAGAGAGGCTGCTGGCTAATGCGAACTCGTATAGCTCATCTTCATCCGACGCGCACCAGAAATCGTCAACCACGTCACCCCCTTAGCTCCTTTGACGCCAATGGCGGGGGCCGTAGTAGTCGTAGTAGTTATAGGGTCGGTGGAAGAGGTCTGTGAACTTAACAGCCGAGCTAAATCGTGCAGATCGTCGTCGAAATCATCAGAGATATCCAACATCCGGTCATGGTGGAGGTCATTATGCGATTTACCTTCATAGGTTGGATCCGCGTTAAAATTACCCTCATCCCCCATGGTACTTTCTGCGTTGCTGGCTGATGTGGAATATTTAGTTCTAGTAAGAGGCCTAGATTTTTAGAATGCTGCTCTTGATAATGGCAATCATATCGAGATGTAGGTTCAGTTAGTTATTCCTGAGGTCGGTTCCTTCAAAGAATTTACAACCGCTGACCGTACCCAACTCTTAAAGCTTTTAATGAATTTGAAACAAAGTCTTATGAGATTAAACACGGTCGTGTAGTGTAATGGTTAGCACACAGGATTTTGATTCCTGTAATCCGAGTTCGATCCTCGGCGTGACCTTTTTATGAAGAGCTTAAGTTAAATTTATACCAACTTGTACCATATCCCGTTGGAATTTAAAAGGTACCTTTTATAAAAATGGATACCTTATTACCCTTTCTCAACCTACGCCTGGATTTTAGATACCGTTCAATTATAATTTGCTTTAATTATTAAGCTAAAGAGCCTTTTCACAGATTTTTAGTCCTTTTAGATTCACTAAGAAACCATTCCCAGATATATTTTTAGGATATAGGGCTTCAACTTATAAGTTCCAAGCCTACTTATCTTACCAACCTCAAAACTAGAGCACAAACCTTATTCCCGCTTGGCATAACTTAATACAATTTTACTGTCATAAAAATTAAATTGATATTTCACCTCCCACCAACCCTACCCTGATACCCTTGGATTCCCCACCAGCTGTTCCAGTGTGGGGTGGTTACAAAACTTCCCCCAGCAATTTCCATACATCAGGAAAATAGGCTCATAGCCTTCATCCAGCCCTGCCAGTTCCTCAAGTCAGTTCATTTTACATAAGGATCTTGATGCCCACCTTGTTCATACCCAGGCGGTACCATGTTGCCACCTGGTGCTCCCCTGAGCAGTATATACTTTAGCCATTGGGTTAACTATGGAAAGTTAACCATACACAATGATCAATAAATTATCAAATTGGCTCAGGCTGTCAGGGATTGGTATACTACTGACCTGGTTGAGGGTATCTAACTATGAGCTATCATAACCAAGGGATTTAATCCAGTATGACAAGGATACTTGAGGTGTCCAGGTATAAGTAATGGTGGGTAAGCTGGTAAAGAAAATGCAAAAGATATGGTTTTAAAGGGGCAAAGTTGGAAGGGTTTTTTATAGGCTGGGGTGGTAGATCAGTATTAATAACACTTTGATAAATAAACTTAATAGTGTTTGCATGATAAAGAATATTTTTATTGACCACAAAGGTTAGCCAAATGGATGCCTTGGTTTCATATACCATCCAACTTCCTGGGCTTACCTAAGCTTAATTGATTTAAAATAGTGCACTATTATTCCCTGGAGCTTATGAAATTGCAACCTGCATATGATTTTGAAAGGCAGTGGAATCATCACAGTATCATTGTAAATTCAGTTTGGTGCAATTAATTGACTCAATATTATCATAAAAAGGTGATTTAAATGATTTATTGTACATTTTCACTACAATTATTTGATCTAACTTTATCTGTAGAGATTTACTTAAGTGGTTGATTATTGGTCAGCAACCCAGTAACCTTTTTACTGCACAGGTTTAATTTCCTTGTGCACTTCACATTGTATAGAATGTATTATCCAATATTAGTATGGAGACTATTATCCATAGTTGAGTTTGAAAAATTATTAGGCCCAACGCTTTGGTCAGTACTTCTGATTAATACTCTATAAGTCATACCCATAGGGATTCATTTTCTATATTTCTGTCCACCCAATCTTTGTCCAGATACCCCAGTGACAGTCTCTTTCAGCCCAACACACAGTCAGCAGCTATCCCTGATTGTTGTTCCCTTCATCTCTAGATCCCCACTCAGATCTCTACTCTTCTCTCTGAGAGTCTTCCAATTATTGCCTTCTGCAATAATATCCTTGAGATGGAACTTCACAATGGATGCTGATAGTCTAACTATACACCAAATCAACAATATTACTAAATGATGGTTTTAATGTGTTTTTTATTATAGTGAATCCTAGTGAATTATATAGTAGGGGACTCAGCCATCTAACCATCAGTTGAAACCTCTTTGATGAAACCTCTTTAGTGAAATAGCGGCTGTTGCTGTTGAATCACCCTTCCTCATCTCAGCAGCAATGGTCTTCCCCATCCTGGCTAGGATTCCATCATTGGACATCCTTGAGACCTCAAATGGAAAGAGTCAGAAAACGTGTCCCCAACGTTTTCCTCACAATCCAAGAAAACTAACCATAATTGGCTAGCAACCTGCTTAGGTAATGGGACTTATTACCCATTATGGAAGGTCACTTCACCAGCCAATTGACTCACTAGTTGCAGGCAGCATCACTCGCCTTGCAACTCACTATTCATTCCCAATCAGTTGGTGATGAAACCTGACTGATCCCAATCAGTACACCTGATAGTTAATCACTATCAGATGCCCCTATTTTGTTGACCACTCTGCCCAATGAGATATTAGGTATTCATCTGGATCAATCCCCAATGGATATGACCAGGCGAATATCCCAAAATCCCCCAAACGTAGTTCCTCTGAAACTTGGGCCAACCAATTTCTGATTCACTTTGCCTTAGGGAATTTTCCCCTAGCAACACCAGGTAATCTAGCAGGATGGGAATATGGGCAAAAATCCCAACACATCCCCCCTCTTGCCTAGATTTCCAGTGAGAAAAGGACTGGGGCATGAGAACACTGCTTCAGACACCTGGTCAAATACTTCATTGGTTCATGTAGAGTACACTCATCAATACTCAATGCTGCTTGGGATGACTTTTGGCATACAGCATTCTTCCTCTTCCTCCTTGCTTCCACCTTCTCAGAGCATGGTCCCATGACCTTCTGTCATGCTGGGCTGATCAATTTACTCATGACAATATTAGTCCCAGGATCCAGTTTTCCCCCTGTCAGAGTATATGACCCTCTGTCATATTCAGGATTCTTGGTCCAGCATCCTTGATTTCCTAATTTTCTCCTCATCCTAGACAGGAGACTCTTGCCGTTGATATTCATTTTGTGTCTCAATTAATAATATTTATTTCTATTCACCCTTGTTATTTTGCTCATAAACTCTTGGCTGTAAGTCATTCTTAATGTTTCCCTTGGAAAGCTTATCTCATTAATTTTGAGATTAATTTTCCCAAAATTGGAGCCTAATGGATTATAGAGTGCATAATGTCAACTTTTATATAAGTCCAACATCCACCCTCTAGTCCAGCTCATATGTCAAATTCAGAATCTCGTTACCAGCAGCTCCTCAACAGTCTGTCTGATCCAGACCTCCGTCTCTTCCAGCAGATGAGTCATGATGCTCGATGGAACCTCTTCTATGGTCCTTCCAAGACTCATACGCCTAGTCTGGTGCAAGTGGCTAGTCCTTCCATTGAATTACCAGAAATGGTAACCAAACCCTCCAAAACCAGGCTGGCCATCATTTCAAACAACTCTCAACCAACTCTTCCCTTGCAGTCAATTCTTGATTTAGACTTTGAAACCCTCCTGGATTTGGCTCCTTTTGCTGATGCTCCAAACATCATCATTGATGCTCCAGAGATCATGCCAGTTGCTCTGGATTGTTCGCTCTTGGCTGGGTCAAACTTGCTCCCTGAGTTCCTCTTCTGACTCAGTCAATTTTACAAACCTGCTGTACTGGTTTCTGAGCTCTCAATTGGGAACAGCATAAACTTCAAGCTCCCCTACGCTGAACTCTGGGCCCAAGTTACCAAGGCTTTGACATCAGCGCTGAATCCCTCTGATCTGGACAACCTTCTGGATCAGGATAATGCTGCTTATGCTCTTCACTTTTCTGGCCAAGTTCTTTGAAGTTGGTCAACGAAGCTTCCAGCCTCACCTGGCTTCCATTGGTCATTCAGCTTTAGCTTCTGTGAAGCCTGTAGTCATCATTTGCAGGACGCAGTCTGCTCTCTGCACAACTACCTCTTCTCTGGAGCTTCCCATCACTATCTTCTACTGATGGCATTAATTGGGGGCATGATTTGACAACCCCAAAAAGTATTCCTTCTTTGCTGCCAGCTCACATGTCTGATGTCCTTGATGAAGCCTGTCAGCAGGCACTCAAGACAAATCTTCCAGCACCAGTGCTGTATCAGGATTACTTGGGGTTATTCACCAATTGCCTCTTTATTTATTGCTGTTTTCCTCCCCGCTTTGGGGTTTTTCAATTGACATCTTCTGACATTTTAATTTCCCTTCCCCTAGTCATGTTTTCTCAGGGCTCAGCGTCCGCTCAACAAATGTGGTTTCATGTAGGTCTTGCACTTGCAAGCATCCAATCACATATCAATTTTGATGGGCTGTTTCTTCCTACCATGATCCATCCTCCCTCCCCAAGAGGCGACATAGGCAGAATCATCCCCATACTGAGGATGATCAATAGAAATAAAAAAACTAAAATTATATCAGCTTTTTTATCTACACAGTTTATAATTTTTTCCAATATTTTTATCTCTCCTTTATCTTTATTCCTCTTTTTTACTATTGGAATTGCCCTTGTTTCAGTTCAGCGGTCCATCTTTCCCCCCAAACTGGGTACTGGGTACTTAAACCTACCAGTTTTCCATGGTTCAGAGATCCTTTTTTTGGACTTAAACATCTAGATTGGTTCAGAGGTCCTTTTTTCAGACTTGACTCAATCATCAGGACATGAACAACTTAATGGTTCATTGGTCCTTTGGCAACTCTTTTTTTTTTTTTTCCCTTGATCCAACGCTTTAGATACTTAGCGTGGACTCAATTTACAACTTTTCCATCCAAGAGATTCTTGATGGAATAAGCATCAGTCACTGTCTTGGTGATTACTTCAAATGGACCTGACCACAACATATCTAATTTGTTTCTTCATCCAAAACCATGCATATCACAATAGGCGACTCTTTCCCCTATTTGGTATTCTTCTAATGCCAGTCAGTTCTTGTAATCCATCAATTTTGCTCGTATCCTTTTCTTCAAGGTTGTATCAAATGCTTGCAATTGCATATCAATCAGGATACTCTTCAGTCAGTTCAAGTATTGCTTGGTACTCATCCCCAACATAGGTTCTACTACCAAGTATTTTATTGGTGGCAACGCGGCCTTCCTCCCATATAGTAATTCAAATGGCATCTTTCCCATCACTGTATGATGACTAATGTTGTAGGTGAACATCACCAAACTCAGGTATGTTCCCCATGTGGAAGTTCTCCCTGCGATTAGCTTCCTCAGCGTTGTGGCTAGCATCCCATTGACCCATTCTGCCAGTCCATTTGTCTCCAGCTGGTATGGTACTGACACAACTCCTCGGATCCCCATTATTTTTTTAGCCTTGGGATCACATGAGACATAAAGTTGGTCCCATTGTCACTCAGTAGGACTTGCAGAAATTCATGCCATTATACTACTTGATCCAGGATGAATCTCGCAGTACTGGTAGCGTCAACTCTGGTTAGGACTTTTGTTTCAACCCATCTCATCAGATGGTCAATGGCTACTATGATGTACTTGACTCCTCCTGTGCTCATCACCAGCGGTCCCATCACATCAATGGACACTGTGTGCCAGGCAAATCCAGGTTGGACCAGTCAGTATCCAGTTGTGTTCTTGTGTGGTTTATGCAGCTGACACTCCACACAACAAGCCAGATGATCTGCAACATCATAGTTAACCAATTCCCAGTAATAATACTGGTGAATATGGTTATTTGTTTTTCTCAAGCCTCCATGCCTGACAACCTTGTGAGCTGCTTGTACTATTGCTGCTCTTTCTGACGGTTTCAGGAACAATAGATGATTCCTGTTGATCATCTTAAATACTTGTCCATCCATAGTCTCAGTGATTTCCATCACTTTTGAAGCGCACCTTGGATTTCTCAAGGCTCATCCTCAATTCTTCCTTTGACTATTCTATGGAATAGCTCATCCACCTGCGGGTATACCAACTGGACCATTGGCAACTGCAATAAGCTATCCGCGTTCTGGTGAGAAGCCCCCGCTTGGTGGACTATCTCATAATTGTAAGCCTGAAGCTTAAGTGCCCATCAGGCCAGTCGTCCTTCTGGTTCCCTTAGATTGTGCAGCCAATGCAGTGAAGAGTGGTCCATCACCACCTTAAAGTGCATTCTGTGGATGTACACCCAAAACTGCTTACATGCATAAATGACCACAAGGCATTCATGCTCATTCATGGTGTAGTTCCTCTCAGCAGCTGAGAGTGTCTGGCTAACATATGCTACCGGATGCTCGTCGCCAAGTTCATCTACTTGGCTCAGTATGGCGCCAATCGCCATCAATGAAGCATTGGTTTTAATGATAAACTCCTAAATGAAATTCAGATATTTCAGAATTGGTGAATCTATTAAATACTGGTGTAACTCATCAAAGGAGTCCTGGGCCTCTTCATTCCATACAAATCCTTTTTTTGGATCCTTTAATAAATGAAATAAAGGCTTGGCTATCCGGGTGAAGTCCTAAATAAATCTTCTGTAGTATTCGACCATCCCAAGGAATACTTGGATGTATTGGACACTTTTTGGCACAGCCATGCGCTCTATAGCTGCTATCTTCTGAGTTTACAGCTGCAATCCATTTGCATTGATCAAAAATCCCAAGTACTCCAACTCTTTCTTGAAGAAGTTACACTTCCTTGGCTTGATCTTCAGGTTAGCCGCAGACAGTCTCTTAAAAACTTTTTCAAGTGATGAAGTGATCAGTAAACGTTCTACTAACACATTGATATAATAAAAAATATACCAGGATGCACAACAACTTCAGGCTGCTTAATATCGCGTCCATGGCCCTCTGGAACGTCGTAGGTGCATTGCAAAGACCCTGGGGCATCCTCATCGGCTGGTATAACCCCTGCGCAGTTATGATCACACATTTTTCTTGGTCTTCTTCTGGCAAGTCAATCTGCCAGTATCCCAAGATTAGATCCATCACAGAGAAATACTTTGATTCTCCTAATCAATCCAACGCATCGTTGATCCTCAGTAGGGGATAAAAATCCTTCTTCATAATTTTGTTCAGCCTCTAATAGTTGATCACCACCCAGTTTGATCCATCCTTCTTCTTCATGATCAGAATTGGACTCACCCAGGGACTTGATGACAGAACTAGAAGCCCATGCTTCACTAGTTTGCTGATCTCACCCTCCACTACTGCTTTGGCAGCTTTTGATCTTTGTATTGATCTCATACTTATTGGTTTATTTTCCCCAGTGTCAACCTTGTGAATTACATCTTGTGCGCATCCCAAATTGTGATTGTCCTGAGCAAACACTTCCCGATATTTATCAAATAATTTGAGCACCTCTTCCTTCTGCCCTTCTGGCAGATCAGCAAGCTGTTACCTATCAACCAATAGATTGATGCTTTCAGCCACCCCCATCCAGTAATCCCATTTCATTGAGAGACCCAAAATTGTGGAATTGTCTCAATTCTGCCATCAGGATTAAATGAATAAATGCAATGAGTTGATTCCTCTTAATCTTCATCAGTTTTTCACTCAAATTTCGCCAGGAGAACTCATATTTCTCCATGGCCCAGCATTATTATCCCAGGAGCCACCCATGGCTCCACTCTGGACCTCTTCCAGGGGCTTCCAACTTCTATATACAACAGCTCCAGAATCTCCAAACTCAACCCAGTGTCAACTATTATCTGCGATCCAGCTGGTATGGTCCTTTCCTTCTTGATCCTTAATGGAATTCCCCAGTTTTCTAGGATTTCCGCCGGCATCTCTCATCACTTCCTACCAACTAATTGGTATCAAATTGGTACAATGCCGTCATTGTATATCAGATTAATGAAGTTGTTTCTCTGATTTAATGGAGCTTCACTGTCCTTCTGGTATACCAATAGTAATGTCTGACCCAGGATAGTCAACATATTATCCTCAAAGTTACATTTAACTCCATACTTCCACAGAAACTCTGTTCCAATCAGGATATCATAGTTTTGGTTTGCCAAAACTATTGCTGCGCGGACACCACCAATGACCCAAATTGTAGTGGCATTGCACTATACACTCCACAGGAAATGGTGGTGTTCAACCAAGCAGTTCCATATTCTTTCTTGTGTTCTAAGTCTAGGGAGATCTTCATCCTCCTCACCAGCTTGGTTGACACAATATTGATGGGCGCTCCGATGTTGACAATTGCCCTCACCCTCACTCAATTCAATCGAATATCTATATACTTACACTCGGAGTATTGTAATATAGTATTTACTGAGTGAATAGTGGCGTTATTAGCCAAATCTAGGGTATGAATAATCTGTGCTGATAATTCAGGAAATGATTCCTTTATCACGCCGAGGGGATTGACAGATTGGCCTCATCTAAACAAACATCTGCTAACTCATTAGGATTCTTGGTGGTCCAAATCTTCTCCACCAGTTGTCAGGCATACATCCGGGCAACTTCCTAAATTATCTCAGGGTCAATCTTCTTCATTCCAGCTCTGGTCACAGCATTTACATCCATGTTGACCACTTGGTATAGCTGATCCTGCTTGTTGTCTACAAACAGATTGCTAATGTCTATCTCTTCATTCATGATGTCAGGAGGAACAGGTTTCTCTGCTGCTCTAACCTGTTCCTTATCTAGGCAGCGGGACCTTTTTATGAATCCTTGGCTACTGCTGTCTCCTTGGCCTGGACCATGTTAATCTGATCCTTCAGCTTTTTACAGTGTATGGCGAAATGTCCTTTCCCATCACACTGATAGCAGACCTTCTCCTTCTTGCTTAACCATCTGAATTATTCAGGATTATTTCCCAGTACGGTTTGGTTGGTAGCCTCATTTGCTCCTTCATTTCCCTTTGTGGGATTCAGATTTTGTACCAGATTTGACTTGAAGCTTATATTTGGGGCATCAAACGTCGCTCCCAAAATCTTCAGGTTATCTACTATTTGTGGGGTAGTTATCTCCATCACAAACATGGAAGATATCATTTGATGCAAATTGCAATAGGGCTGAAGGGCCGCTTGCAAAGCGATTCTAGCATCAAAGTCATCCAATACTTTTGCTCCAGCCAAGATCTGCGACTCCTGGTAAAATTGATCTGCAAAGATAGCAAGAGACTCATCTTTATGAAATTGAATTTCCATAAATTCTTGCTTGCATTTTAACATGTGGGTCAGACTCCCAAACTCCTTCATTATGGCTGTCTTTGCCTCAGCATATGACCAGCTGTCCCCCTCCAAGTGGGGTAACACTAGGTTCTGGCAGTCAGTATCCAAGCAGTTCATGACCGTCAACGCCTTTTGACAATCCTGTATCCATTCATAGTCATGTCAAACAGTTGGAAAAATGCTGGGGCGTTATCCTGATAGAATGTTGGAAATTTCAGTGTTGCTCTAAATTCCTCCAAGTCATTTTGGGCCGATTCTCTCAGTTCAGCTACTTGGCTAACTTGTGGAGTGACTTTATGCGTCATCTCCAAAATGGCATTAAAGGTGGGTGGCATATTTCTTGGGGTATTCATCTTCCCAAATATTGTGCGAGGACTTCTCTTTTCAACATCACTGGCCATATTGGGCTCACATGACATCTGTGGGCTTTCAAGTACTCTACTTCTTTTATCAATTTCTCAATATCCACACTGAACTTTCTTAAATGAATGCAATCCACTTCTTGCTCCATTTTCAGGAATAGGACCTCTCAAATGAGGTCTCCTTCTTTCTTCTTTAACAAGTTTACTTTGCCAAGTATATCATTCCCAAAGTTGGCTACATTTTCTACTCTTTCCTACACCTTGGTGACTCGTTCTTCCAAGGCCACAAACTCCCGATGGTCCACTGAGTTTAAGACATTCTGGTTCACAGTGGCGATCTTGGTCCACAACTTGCACATTTCTTTTTTATATGACATTATTAATAGATTCTTTACTCAATTACCCCTGTAGTGAGCACCAACTTATAAAATTTTACTTAAGTGGTTGATTATAGGTCGTCAACCCAGGAACCTTTTTACTGCACAGGTTCAATTTCCCTGTGCACTTCGCGTTGTATAGAATGTATTATCCAATAGAATGAAGACTATTATCCGTAGTTGAGTTTGAACTATTATTAGGCCCAACGCTTTGGCCAGTACTTCCAATTAAATACACTATAAGTCATACTCATAGGGATTCAATCCCTATAATCCTGTCCACCCAATCTTTGTCTAGATACCCCAGTGACAGTCTCTTTTGGCCCAACACACAGTTAGCAGCTATCCCTGATTGTTATTCCATTTATCTCTAGATCCCTTCTCAAATCTCTACTCTTCTCTCTGAGAGTCTTCCAATTATTGCCTTCTGCAATAATATCCTTGAGATGGAACTTCACAATGGATGCTGATAGTCAACTATACACCAAATCAACAATATTACTAAATGATGGTTTTAATGTGTTTTTTATTATAGTAAATCCTAAGGAATTATATAGTTGGGGATTCGGCCATCTAACCCTCAGTTGACACCTCTTCAATAAAACAGCAGCCGTTGCCATTAGATTACCCTTCCTTGTCTCAGCAGCAATGGTCTTCACCATCCTGGCTAAGATTCCGTCATTGGACATCCTTGAGACCTCAAATGGAAAGAGTCAGAAAATGTGTCCCCAACGTTTTCCTCTCTCAATCCAAGAAACTAACCATAATTGGCTAGAAACCTGCTTAGGTAATGAGACTTATTACCCATTATGGCAGGTCACTTCACCAACCAATTGATTCAGTAGTTGCAGGTGGCATCACTCACCTCACAACTCACTATTCATTCCCAATCAGTTGGTGATGAAAACCAACAAAACCCAATTGGTACACCTGATAATTAATCACTATCAAATGCCCCTATTTAATCAGCCACTCCACCCAATGAGATATTAGGTAATCATCCAGATCAATCCCCAAAGGATATGACCAGGTGAATATCCCAAAATCCCCCAATTGTAGTTCCTCCAAAACTTGTGCCAACTGATTTCCAATTCACTTTGACTTAAGGAATTTTCCCCTAGCAACACCAGGTAATCTAGCAGGCTGGGAATATGGGCAAAAATCCTAACATCATCACATACCCTCTTGATCTGATGGATGATCTCTGTAACCTCTGGAATATTACTAATGTCAGAATTTATTCTGATGCAGGATGTGATGCAGCTCACTGGATTTATCAATTTGTGACCTTACAGGGGGCATTTTGACCTTGGCTTCAACTGTGAAGCTGATGCTGCTACTGCAGCAACTATATCCCTAGTTTTCTAAAGCACCTCTATCTCTGCCACTTGGACACAGCTCGCAGAAGACACCAAATTGGTGGTCCAGTTTGTTGGTTTGCCTACCCACCTTCCCACTGCAGTGCTCCATCAGGAGCTGATAGAAGGTTTGGCAGCTTACAGCTCTAACTCTATCCTTAAATCATGAACCTAAATGGGGCCACATGCCTCGCTTGGCCTCAGGCATTTGTTACAATCAGCCCAGACCTTTCTAAAGTTTCTTTGTTGATTCCACCTTTAGCCATCATCCCTTCTGCCCCTGACCATCTGATCTGGGCCCATGTTGAGGGTGGGTAGACTATCTGCCATCCTATTTCAAGTTGGACTACTCAAAATAAAAGTGCCCATCCCTTTCAGCTTTCACCAGCTATAAGCCCCCCGGCAGATATCCAGTTATCAGAAATGATGGGAATAATATTGACTATTTGACTCCCTCAAATGAATCAACATCTAGTCCCAAGAAGGGGTTAAATCCATTCCCTCAATAAATTACCTAGAGAAATTGATAGTCAGCACAGCTCCAGTCAACTCAAGTAAAACTCTGACAACCCAATTTAAGCCTAAAATACCCTGAGATGAATTTCTGACTCAAATCTCTCTTTCTGCTCGGCATAACTTTCTGAGCAAAATTACATTAATTTAAAAAATAAATTGAATTTGCCCATAGTAGTTTCTCTCCAATCTCTCAGATTCTCCGCTGGCTGCTCCAGCATGGGGCAGTGGAAAAACTCCCCCTGCCACTTTCCGTCTGGTAGGAAAACGCGCTAGGACTGGTTCACCCAATCATTCCAAACCTATGGGCCAATTCGTTCCACCCAAGGACCTGGACGCCCACTTGCTCATACTCAAGCGGTACCACGCTGCCCCCTAGTGCTCCCCCAGAGCAACATGAGCTATGGCCTAAGGGTCGAATATGGGAAACTATTCTCATACCATGACCAAGCCATTATTGAAATGGTACTGGCGGTGATGACACCTGCTGGTTTTATTGATTTCTGCCCCTACAAGGGGTATTTCAACCTCAGCTTCACAGGTGAAGCTGATGCTGCCACTGCAGCAACTGTGCCCCTGGTATTCCAGGAATCCCTCTCCCCACAACTTGGACTTGGCTCCCAGCGGACACCACTTTGGTGGTCCAGTTTTCTGGCCTTCCCACCCACCCCCTGAAGTGCTCCACCAGGAGCTGATGGACGGTTTGGCAGCCTATGGTTCCAACCTCATATTACAATTTGTGGTCCCAAATGGGGCCACATGACTTGCTGGGCCTCGGGCATATGCCGTGATAAGCCCTGAATTTAATAAAATTGTAGTGGCAATTCCGCTGTGCACCGTTATTCCCTCAGTGCCCAACCATCCTTTTTAGGCCCATGTCGAGGGTGGGCAGATGATGTCAAGAGAGTGTCTGTAACTCTCTTGTTCCCAGCAAGGTGATGTAGGATGCAAACCCACATTGCTAGGGAACTAGCCGTTAGGAGAATGGGAAGGAAGGCACCTCAAACTGTGCCTGTGCAAAAGGCACCCCAGGCAAGGGTGTAAAGCGCAACATAAAGTACCAGGTAAGTCAGGAATATCACAGCTTGAGTGGACCCCAAAGGGGAGTCCATAATCAAGTGTAACTTGGTGTCAGAGGCCTTGGGTGCCTTGATCTGGAGGGGTCCTGGGCAGCCCAAGGGAGCACCTGGGATTTTTGTAAATTGCGATAAAAGGTAGTGGCCCACATAGTTGGAGACCTCCCCAAAGAGGTCCACCACCAAGTTTGCCCAAGGAACCATTGGTAAAAAAACGTAAAATAATGGGTAAATTTAATAAAGAAAGTTGACCAATGAGGAAAGTTGGTCACAAAAACCATATTTAAAGTGGGCTGGGGAAATTCAGGTTCTGCGGAGGTGCGCCCAAGCCTTGATGCTCCAATAAACAG
Source organism: Massospora cicadina (assembly GCA_022478985.1). Taxonomy (NCBI): domain Eukaryota; kingdom Fungi; phylum Entomophthoromycota; class Entomophthoromycetes; order Entomophthorales; family Entomophthoraceae; genus Massospora; species Massospora cicadina. The sequence continues at coordinate 53,675 of JAKSZP010017555.1, forward strand.
ACGCTTCCGTCTCTTTTCATAAAATACACCAAAAGTGCCTTCACTCAAGTAATTGATTGAAGCCATATTTTACCCAAACTTAAAATTTCATAACTCAAATGGGATTCAAACCCCTGCTCTCTTATTAACTGAATCAAACTGTCTTTGTTTAAAATGTAAATCGTTGTTTCAGTGCCTGGGCCAAGATAAGAGGCTGGGCGTTTTGCACCCCATTAGTATCGACCTGAGCATGCTTGGCTTACACCCAGCGTTGATCTAAGGTGTGTTTCAGGTCAGGAAGAGCTTGAAGTTTAACCTTCTGGGCCTCCTGTCACCCAGCCTTATCTCTAGCATCAGTTTCTACTATTATGTCATTCAACCATGAAATTACCCTCTCCTCCTTCTTGGGCTCCACCCCCTCCAGGGGCGTTTGCTAAGGAGAAGTTCTTATGTGCTGGCGGCAACTTCATAGCAGCAACGGCCAGCTTAGGCTGAGATCCTGCAGCCTCAGGGAAACGATTATGAAATGATTTGATCAGGTCTTGGGCATGTACACAATCCCGTGCTGGCACCCAACTGTTATCTGCTGCGTCAAACCCTTTTCAGGATACCAAGTACTCAAGGCGTCGCTTAACCTGGCGGGAGGCTACTACTTCCTCCACTTCTCATTCCGGTGCCCCATCCACAAGATAAGCCTCAGGAGTCACAGGAGGAGGGTCCTCAAACAGGGTCAACTTGCTTTCATGAAAGATGGAGAAGATCCTAAACGCAGAGGGAAGATCCAACTGGTATGAGGCATGTCCCACCTTTCTACTACACGGTAAGGACCAATCCTCTTTGGACCCAGTTTTTTGCATGGCTGCTTGATAGGGATGTTGTGAGCATCAAGCATCGCGAGATCCCCTTCCTTATATGCTGGACCCACTCGGCGCTTTCCATCTGCATTCTACTTATAAACCAGCATAGCCGCCTCCAAACTTGTGTACACCACCTGATGGACCTTCTCGAGAGTCTTAGTAAAGTCCAGCACCGCTTCCACTTTGGAAACACAGCTGGGCTCCATGTTAAAAGCAGAGTTAAAGCCATGGTTAGCAAAAAAGGGTGAACAACCGATTGATGAATGCAAAGTGTTGTTGTAGCTACACTGGGCCATGGGAAGGTGAGGAACCCAATCTTAATGGACTGCGGTGGTGTAACAACGCAGAATTTGTTCCAAGCACTGGTTCACTCGCTCAGTCTGCTCATCTGATTGGGGGTGATAAGCAGTTGAACAGCAGGGGCAAATCTGAAGAGTTTTACACAGCTCTTCCCAAAAGATGGAGGTGAACTGGGGACCCCAGTCACTAATGATTTCTTGAGGAACCCCATGAAGTGCAAATACATGGACGACGAAGAGCCTGGCCATCTCAGCAGCAGTTATGGTTGTTCAGCAAGGGATAAAGTGGGCGAACTTTGTAAAGCGGTCTACCACCACCATGATTGCATCATACTATCTGAAACGGGTAATTCCACAATGAAATCCACTGATAGGGAAGTCCAGGGCCCTTCAGCCTTTTGGACTGGTACCAGCAACCCTGCTAAAGGTTGCCAATTGGGTTTCATTTGATTGCAAATCAGGCATTCTTTACAGTACCGCCCTACCTGAACAGGCAAGCCCTTCCAATTGTAAGTGCGTCATATCAACTCCAAGGTCTTTGCTTTCCCAGGATGACCAACAGTGATTCCGTCATGATGGTCCTGGATGATCTCCATGCGCAGTGGTCCAGCAGGAACCCATAGGCGCCCCTGAAACCACATCATTTCATCCTTCATGTGATAACCCCTGGATAAGTCCTCCTGATTCAGGGCGCTCTTAGAGAGAACAACAGCATATTCAGATGATAACGGCTGAGAAATAGCTACTTTTCTAAGCATACTATATTCTGCTGCATTTTCCAGAGGCATGAGCGCTGGCGTCTGTACCATGGACTTAGGAAGTTGAGGCAGAATCATACTTGGTGGAATCATCAACTGGGCGTTGTGAATCTCTACCTCCTTTGGATTGGGAGCCAAAGCAGGGTTGCGGCTCAAAGCATCCGCCAAACCATTCTCCTTGCCCTTGGTGAACTCATAGGAAAATGTAAATAGGGCAAGGGTCTCATACCAACGGGTCTGATGTGGTGTTAGAACATGTGGAGCATGGTATTACAACAGGGCTCAGTGGTCTGTGCATACCTGGAATGGTTGGGAGGAGCCATGTAAACGGTGATGCCAATAAAAATTAACGCCTCAACCACTGCCAATAACTTCTTGTCATATACGGCGTAATTTAACTCATGCAGAGACATTTTCCTAGAAAATATCCCATGGGATGCTCGGACCCATCTTCACCCACCTATAACAGGGCAGCCGCAATGGCGAAGTTGGAAGCATCTGAGGACACAATGAACTCCTTTGCAGGGTCAACATGGCAAAGGATGGATGTGGATACCAAGGTGCACTTCACTTCTTGGAAAGCATCCTCCAAAATGGGGACCACTGAAGCACCTTGGCCCCACTAGCCTAATATAAGGGAGCTGCCACCTCGGAGAGATTGGGTGTGAACTTCTTGAGGAACGTACATGTCCCCAAAAAGCTCCTCAATTCCTTGACTGAGATGGGGGTAGGCCACTCACGAATAGCCTTCTCCTTGTCTGGAGTTATCATATGGCCCTGGTCAAAAACGACGTTGCCCAGAAAAGTAACCTGGGACTTGAAGAATTCGCATTTACTAATCTTGAGGGTAAGGCAAGCGGCCCTCAATCTCTCCACTACTTGTTGAAGGTGTAAAACATGTGACTCATGATCAGGGGAAAACACCAGGATGTCATCCATGTAGGCAAACGCACATACCCCCAACAAGTCTCCCAACGCAGCATCAATGCGGCGTTGAAAGATGGCAGGGACATTCTTAAGCCCAAAGGGCATAACCTGGAACTGAAAAATTCCTTTTCTGGTGCGGAATGCAGTTAACCATTCCTGGTCCTTCTTTATCCGGATTTGATTGAACGCATTGAGGCAATCCAGCTGGAAGAAGACCTTTGCCTTCTCCACATAGCGCGCAATCTGGGAATCTAAAGGGATGGGATGGAGGTTGGGTACAGTTACATTGTTTAAGTTTCCATAATTGACACACAGATGAAAAGTTCCATCAGCCTTCTCCACAAAGAGCAGTAGGGAGCAAACAGGGGAGGTACGCTGAAAGATGGCACCTTTGGCCAACTGCTCCTTCACTCATACATCTAAAATCTCTTCCTCCCGGACAGTCAATGGGTATATGGGGAAGAAATATGCACCAGATTCCTAGTAAGTTTAAATTCACAATCAAACTCGGAATGTTCTGGTAGCGTACTAGCTGAATCTGCATCAAAAGAAGATGCCAACTCCTTCAAACAGGAAGGTAAGGAAAGTCCCACAGTGGGCTTCAGAAAAGGGGCAAGATATGAACTGGGAACATTGGGCCAATGGGGTAATTTGTCTGGAGCGTTATCCTCAGACAAAGGAACAATCAACTGGTGACCATTTGTCAAAGACAAGGATAAAGTGTTTTCTTTCAAATTAGTTCTGACGTCAAACTTCCGCCACCACTCAACACCCAAAATGATGGGAAACAAGAGGTTTCTGATAGCTTGAAATTGGTCAGACAATAGATAAGAACCTACCTGGAAATTGACTGACCCCATGATGTTTAGTGTGGGGATACCTTGAGAAGCCCCACCACTAACCATACCACCTGGTGAGTAACTCAACTCAAGGTAGTCAGGTATGTTTTGGAATCATAGAAGGGGGAAGGATAGTGGGCCACTCTTACTACTGAGGCCACATATCTTACCACACCTTCTGCAGGTGCATATACATCTTTATATTTATAATGAAGTTCTTTTTCAACTTCCTGAGAACCCCTAATCATGGTAGGGGTCAAACGAGGGTTCTCAGGAGTAATCTGATACACTGAAATAGAGTCCTTATCCAGACCATATGAGCAAATAAATGGTTTGTTTTGGGATAAATTGCTCACATTATAAAACGCGTTTTCAGCTCAAACAAACCCACACTCGTTCCAAGGGTTCGGTGTGCATCATTATCCAGGGCCATTACCCCCAAGCCCAGAGCTGATGCCTTGGCATGCACCTTGAAAACATGTTGGGGAGAAAAAATGATAATGGAATCATTTTTTTGTTAAATTTGGGTTTGGACCCTTTTATGTTCCCAATTTCCGCCGAGATGGGGAGGAAATCAGTGGGAAGCATCTCATGATTCAAAGAAATCTCACTAGTTGAGGACGCAATATTTATAGGGATGACCATGGGTGACATCATTGTGGCAGAATCATCTGAAACCTTTACTTCATTCTCGGGGCTAGACCTCTGTACAGTTCCAAATTTAGAAGAAGTAGAAGGATTAGAAGAATAAGATTCCCTCATTTCAAGAGGCGCGCGTGACTTTTCAGCCTCCATATTTATATGATTTGATCTGATGATGGCCAAATTACCTGGACCCTTCCAGGTTGGGGTGGAGAAACTACCCCAAAGGGTTTTACCAGATGATCAAAAATTGGAAGGAGGCGACTGCCAAATTGGGCATTTCACATCGATATGTTTAAGGTTAAATGGAGAAATGACGTTTTAAACTCATTGGTTAATGGCAAAGCCTGGGCTTTTTTGCAGAATTCACTCAAGTATGCTTTCATTGGTCAACCCGCTTGATGCAGAGAAAATAACTTGAAGAAGGAATGGAGGGATGCTTCCTCAGGTAGATTCTGCTCCAAGACCTGCTCCAAGCCCTCCATTGTTTGCCACAAACGTGGGTTTTTGCAGAATACTGCAAAAACCCAGTCACCCGCATTGGGAGACAAACGGGACAACAGATTACTCCCCACAAAAGTGGACATGAACCAAACAGATTTTGTTTACTTAATGAGGGTCTTGGCTTAAGGGATGCCAAGGTTTGTTAAATTTCTGAGTAAATCTTGGGAGAAAGGTGGGGAATCACGACATCCAAATCATGAAAAGTCTGAAACCACCAGGTATGAGCAGGAAGGGTGGGCACTTCCCAATTGGTAGTTGCAAGAATAACGCCAAGATGCACCAAAACAAAACCAAACGAGAAAATTGTGGTGAGCACCATCATGACAGTGACAAATGGCCAGCGCACCCAATTTACTAATAACAAAAGTCTCACACAGATAATTCTCATGCACATATAATAAAAGGGTTGGTTGACTAATGTCAAGAGAGTGTCTGTAACTCTCTCATTCCCAGCAAGGTGATGTGGGATGCAAACCCACATTGCTAGGGAACTAGCCGTTAGGAGAATGGGAAGGAAGGCACCTTGAACTGTGCCTGTGCAAAAGGCAACCCAGGCAAGGGTGTAAAGCGCAACATAAAGTACCAGGTAAGTCAGGAATATCACAGCTTGAGTGGACCCCAAAGGGGAGTCCATAATCAAGTGTAACTTGGTGTCAGAGGCCTTGGGTGCCTTGATCTGGAGGGGTCCTAGGCATCCCAAGGGAGCACCTGGGATTTTTGTAAATTGCGATAAAAGGTAGTGGCCCACATAGTTGGAGACCTCCCCAAAGAGGTCCACCACCAAGTTTGCCCAAGGAACCATTGGTAAAAAAACGTAAAATAATGGGTAAATTTAATAAAAAAGTTGACCAATGAGGAAAGTTGGTCACAAAAACCATATTTAAAGTGGGCTGGGGAAATTCAGGTTCTGCGGAGGTGCGCCCAAGCCTTGATGCTCCAATAAACAGACGCTTCCGTCTCTTTTCATAAAATACACCAAAAGTGCCCTCACTTGAGTAATCAATTGAAGCCATATTTTACCCAAACTTAAAAGGTCATAACTTGAATGGGATTCGAACCCCTGCTCTCTGATTAACCAAATCGAACCATCTTTGTTTAAAATGTGAATTATTTGTTTCAGTGCCTGGGCCAAGATAAGAGGCTGGGCGTTTTGCACCCCATTAGTATCAACCTGGGCATGCTTGGCTTGCACCCAGCGTTGATCTAAGGTGTGTTTCAGGTCAGGAAGAGCCTGAAGTTTCACCTTCTGGGCCTTCTGTCGCCCAGCCTTATCTCTACCATCAGTTCCTACTATCATGTCATCCAACCATGACAGATGATTTGTCCATCATGTTTTGAGTTAGATCACTCAAAACGCAAGTACCCCTACTCAACCACTTCAGATGGATTGGATGACTCATCCGCTGACCTCCAATCTGCTGCCCACCCTGTATAATTTCAGGCATGGGGAACAATCCACCTACTCCACCCCCAAAGCCTGCTGCTGCAGCTACACCTGCAGCCACCAATCAGCCTCCTCCTCACCCCAATGCCATAAATAATTTCTCCAATCAAGCATCAGGTTGGATCCCAGTTTGATCCCATGCTTATGCAAATGAATTGAAGAAACCTCAACCATACGCTCATTCCCCAATCTAATTCAACCAAAGCCCATGGGAATTATTGGCTAAAATTGACAAATCAGGTAAGTTCATTGAAGAACCTTCTCTGCAAATTGAGTGGTTCATTAATGCAAAATGGGATGCCAAATACCCCCCTTGACTTTATACCCCACAGCCAAACGCTGAATCATTTCACAGTGATCACCAGCTTGCAGTTGAAGCAGCTGCAACACCAGATTGTCGTCCCCTGCATAAAGCTGTCACTAAATCAGTAGCAATACTCAAAGGAGGAATTCCACTTCCTGTTATCCCCACAACCTTAACCCCAAAAAGCAATATATCAGTGAGCAAGTATTACAAAGATGCAAATGATGCTATCCAGAACGTGGCAAATATAGCATGGAATCCAAAAGCAAAAATAACCTGAACCAACATTTCCACGTTCATTCAACTCCCAGATGCCCAAATTAAAGATGAAAAAGCTTTAACTAAATATTTCAGTGCTATTTAACTAGCTGGCAATTTCCATGAAATCCCAATTATTAGAGATATCAAATCACATACCGCAGATGCTCCAACGCCATTACTGATGGCTGTGACACACACTTTACAATGGGAGGAAGAAGCCGCTGCTGAAGAGGCTGCCAAAGACGAGCCCCCCAACCCCCTCCCCTTCCACCATGGAGGGATAAGCGGCTTCCGCTGCCCACCTGGTTGGTCAGTTTTCAAAGCGTTTCCTCAATCCGCTCATTAGGGCGTTTTGTTTGAACCAAATAGTTACATTTTTTAGTATATTTTTAGTTTATAATAATGTCTGTCCCCTGGTCAGCTTGCCTCAAATAAATATGAATTACTGACTCATCAATCTAGTAGATCAACTAAAAGTCAGGTGACAACTACTTGTAGTAGCACTTAAGGCCAAAAATTAAGTTAAACACTAAAAAGTGCAAAATCAATAAGCTGCTGAATGATCAACATAAGTGACACACTTTCTCATCTGACTTTGGTATTCAACTCACCATTTTTGCCCTATCAAAATTATGGTACAAAGGCATTATACCATCCAGAATGTATCATCTAACTAAGATCCTTCCTTCTGGAATTCCTTTTCTATTATCTTTATTGATCCTTTTCCTTTTGGGGTTTATATTGTTAATTGCAGCATATAAAAACCCATTATTTAAACTTTAATAAAGTTACATTGTTAATTCTATATCTCGCTTTGGTACTTGACTTCAACAAGTCTATTTTTCCATGCTTACCATAGGATGGATACTATAACTGACAGGACATAAGTGGTGACTTGGCACCCTTTTAAATAAAAAATATACTTGTTATGCGGCCTAGTTGACCTCAAGTAGTGGCTGTTTGGCTTCTAGGGCATAGCACCATTGAGCTCAAAAATAGAAGCCCTACAGGATGGTGCTCACTACAGGAGGTCGGCTGCGCTTAAAGATACCTGCAACTAGTTGATTGCACCATGGAAGATAACCTGATTGATAGTGTCATTTGCTGGGTGCACAATGGCAATGTTGAAAATGATTGAATGGGAAATCCACCCCTCATCACAATTGAAGAAGTTTAAGAAAAGTATATGGTGTTTCCCAAATCTTGTCGTTTTACTTGGATCTCTTTTGAAGGATTAAAGCAATACTTCATGGAATCATTAACCCAGGAGAAAGAGACAACTGCAATAGCATCCGCCATGTACAGATCTCTCATACACCTGTATGAAACTAGTTCTCTACAGAGGTTTATAAATAAAGTGTGAATCTATCTTGCTACATCATGTAATTTTTATACTCTGCGCTCTATCATATCATGCAGTTACTAGGAGTCCATAATGAGAAACTCCACCATTATATCAATACCCAAGGGCCCTATGGATGGCTTACAAGCAGGTATATAATTTAGCATCTCAAAGTATAGGAAACATCCGATGTTTAAGTAAAGCAAACCTTTCCTACATCATTCAGCTCCATAATCAAATGGAGACAATTGATTCTGGTGTTATCGAGTATGTTGAAGAGGTTGTGAGGTTTATTCAAAAATACATAACTGAGTTAAATGAAGATAACAAGCAATTCCTTGATGCTTTTGATAAAGAGCTCAATTGACAGTATTATGAAGCTCATGGTGAAATGGCAGCTTAAGCTTCTACTAGCTTTTACAAGGAGGAAGAGCAAATCTCCATCCTTAAGGCACAGCTATAGCAAGCCTTAAGATGAATTGATGAGCTGGAGGCCCATAAAACCTCTGAGCCTTCATCAGAGTCACAAAAGATAATTTCATGAGTAGCTCAGTTCAAACAAGAGCTAGCAAACTGTGCAACTCAGACATCTACTCTGTCCATTACTGAGCAACTCAATAAGTTGGAGAGCAACCTGAGAGGCAAATCCCCCAGCTGGGAGGACATTAACCAAATCTATTGTCACCTCAATGAAGCTGAGAAACGCTTTTTTTATTCTCTCATAAGATTTAAAAAACAAGACTTACAAGCCTCCTCAAAGCACCAAATGAAAGGAGATGAAGGAGGACTTGAATCAGCGCATTGAGTCTTGGAGGATGAGAACAAGCTTCTGTGAACATACCACTCATCCGCTCACCAAAAAATTATGATCTGGATATCCACGTTAAAGAATTGAAGAGCAATAAAGTCATTCTTGAAAGAAGAATTAATCTTCTGGATGTTATGCCAACACTTACCCTAGAGGAAATGGAGCAACATTTCAATCCTATACATGACTAAATATGTTGATTGGAACGCCATTTTGAACAGTGCGATGCAAGAACTGGGATTACCGAATCTGAAGCTCCTGGAGTACATGTTGTTACTGGAGTGGAGACCACTACCTATAAGCCTACATTAAGGACAAGTTACATTTGGCGAAGGGAGTATCGCATTTTTCTCTACGTCTATGAAGCTGTTATGGAAGGTACAACATTAAAAAGGTTAAGCATATTTTGTTTTGTTTAAGCCATATGGCTCAAGAGGTTATGGTGCCTCATATGGATGACTTTTATACCTGGAGAGAAGTAAAGGAAGCGCTCATCAAGGAATTTGGGTCAAAGCAGAGATTGAGTATGAAGAAACAGGTTTTATGAGAATACGCTGCACCAAAATGAAATGCTTGCCAAATTTGATGATCGCTTTTATATAGAAGCCCAAACATTGTTAACCTCAAAAATGCTGACTCTAGATGATGCTGTAGCTGCTGTCGTTGCTGGTTTACATAGTAACCCTGAGCTAGCCATGTACATCACATAAATTAAACGAAGCTTCAGATCTGTGTTGGACATTAAGGAATCTTTACTTGGTGTAGTTAACATACATAAGCCAGAGACCTCACGAAAGGCCTTCAAAAAACCTAGAGTTTATACTGTGAAAGAAGCAAAACCTAAGAAGGAGGAAAAGCCAAGATGCAACTACTGAAAGAAGAACAACCATACCAAAGATATATATTTCAAGAAAAATCCTGCCCTTGCAGAGCAGGAAAAAGGAAGGTTGGCTTAGGATCAGGTACCTCTAAAGCCGATCAACCCAAAGTATCTGAAAGTGAAACATTGCCAATCACTCACCTTGCTTGCATCAAAAATGAACCCAATGATGTCTCTGAGGAAGGTCATAAGGATACAGGTTATTAAATTTTAAGTTCACCTGCTGAGCTTGTCATTCTGGACCATTTGAATGCTGAAATTATTGATGATGCTCAAATTCCTGAAGGCACCTACCTCAGTCAGGTTATAAGGTGCCCTCAATTAATTGATATAACCAGCGATGCTGATCAGTACCTTGCCCTTTTAATCAACTTATCTAAAGCATCCACAGTCTAATGGAAATAAATAATAAGTATCCTGAGACTGCCCAAAAGCTCAATGCAACATACTTCTTTAAGGAGGTGTTAGCCCTTCCACTGAAGTTTGGAGGAACCATCACCAAAGTGAAAGTGGTAATTCAAAGGTCCAAGTTATGGCTACCTTGGATACAGGATTGCCTATCAACGTTGCGTCATACAGCCTCATAAAAAAGATCAAGCTCACTACAGACCTTGAATGCAATCAAGAGTACAGTACCTCTGGTCTGAATAACACCAAGGCGATAGGTGCATACTCATCTCTACCAATCCAAGTTGAAAAATTACTTTTACAGCTCCCGCCATTGCTCTTGACAACAGCTAATATGATATTCTCATTAGGACACAATATATGATAAAATATGAAGGAGGTATCAATCTAAAAGAAGGATACTTATCACTCCTCAACTATGAAGTTCCCCTTGTCTTGGATAATAATAATTCTAGAAAGAAAGATTACTCACGTCTGGTTGAGTATCCTGATTTCACTTTACCTTTGCAATATTCTACCTCTGGAGAAAACATAAAAAATCTAACTAATTAAGTAGATGCAGCAGATGGCATTTCTTTTTTATGCCACTGAGGAGGTAAAAATTAAACCAAGAGAACAAAGATTGGTATCTACCAAAATAACACTGCGTATACCCCCAAACTGCTTGCTATATATCATAGTGTTTATGGAGCAATTAGTTTTGAACCAAGAGTTTTGCCAGGTATTATCAATCCAGCTTATCAGTGGCCTATTGACTATTAATTGGAAACTGAACCAACAATGATATACTAGTCAAGAAGCATCAAGAAGATGGGAAAGGTCAATTAGTTTCCATTGACGAAATTGACAAGGTACAATTTATTGGTACTCACCTTGATTTTTGCCTACTTGCTGACAATTTAATTTGCACTATTCCTCAAGTTCAAATATCCAATAAGTTAAATTAGGAGGAACTTGAGAATGTGCAACAACTACTTGAGATTATTAGGAAGTGTTCTTCACGTCATATGTTGACTATGGTCACATGAAAAACTGGACACATAGTATTGATGTAGACTCTCTCTCTGCTCGGCGTAACTTTCTGAGCAATTTATTCAGTTAATTAAAAGCAAACACTTAATCGCACACCAAAGGCTTGCTCTGAAGTCGTTGGATCCCCCGCTGACTGTCCCAGCATGGGGCAGCGGTGAAAACTCCCCCTCCATTTTCCATCTGACAGGAAAATGCACTCAGACTGGCTTGCCCAGTCATTCCAAACCCTTGGGACAATTTGTTCCTCCCAAGGATCTCGATGCCCATCTCACCTGAACCCAAGTGGTGCCCCGCTGCCCCCTGGTGCTCCCCCAAAGCAAAATGCATTTTGGCTTTAGGGTCAAATATGGGAAATTCTTCCCCTACAACAACCAAGCCATTATCAAAATGGCATAGGTGGTGATGACACCAGCCTGTTTTATTGACTTCCGCCCCTATAAGGGGTACTTTGATCTTGGCTTCCCCTGTGAAGAAGATGCAGCCTTTGCAGCAATGGTGCCATTAATATTTAATAATATTCCCCTCCCAACAACTTGGACCCAGCTCCCAACAAACACCACCTTGGTGGTCAGTTCAGTGGTTTGCCCACCCACCTCCCCCTGAAGTGCTCCACCAGGAGCTGATGGAAGGTTTGGCAGCCTACGGCGCCAGCCCCATCTTGCAATTTGTGGTCCCAAATGGGGCCACATGCCTCACTGGGCCTTGGGCATATGCCACAATCAGCCCTGAATTTACAAAAAATTTCTTTGGCAATTCCCCCTCATGCCACCATCCCATCTGCCCCCAACCATCCGTTCTGGACCCATGTTGAGGGCGGATGGACGATTTGGTCCATCCTGTTTCAAGTTAGACCACTCAAAATGTAAATGCCCATACTCAGAAACTTCCTCCAATACCAAAAGTTTGCCTGACGCCCACCAATCTGCCACCCACCCCGCGCCAACTCCAACATGGGGTACGATCCTACCTTCCCCTCCTCCAATGCCTGATGCTGCAGCTGCACCTGCAGCCACCAATCAGCATCCACCTTGCCCCAGGGCCATGCATGATTCTTCCAATCAAGCGCAGGATTGGACCCCAGTTCAATCCTAGGAAAATTCCAGAAAACCAGCCAATCCTCAACCATACTCCGATTTCCAATCCAATTCAACCAAAACCCATGGGAGTATTTGGATGAAATTGATGAATCAGGTAACGTCATCAAAGAACCATCACTGCAAGTTGAGTGGCTCTGTAATTCAGAATGGGATGCAAAACTCCCACCTCAGAAATATGTCCCACAACCTAATGCCAAACTGTTCTAAAGCGACCACCAGCTTGCAGTAGAAGCAGCCGCCACACCAGATTGCTGTACGCTCCACAAAGCAGCCACCAAATCTATGGCTGCGCTCACAGGAGGAATTCCACCTCCCGTTATCCCCAAAGATCTTACTGCACAAAGTAAGATCAACATGAAAATTTTACACAAAGATATCACTGAAGCCATCCAGAACGTGGTAACAGTAGCACGGAATCCAAAAGCAAAAATAACCCAACCAACATTGCCACGTTCATTAAATTTCCAGACGCCCACCTCAAAGCTGAAGACGCTTTGGCCAAATACATCGTTGGCATTATGATGGCTAACAACTATTTGGAAGTTCCAGTCATCAGGGATATCAAACCCCATACCGCCAATGCCCCCACACCCCTACTATCTGCCTTAATACACACCCTACTTTGGAATGAGATGGATGCAGCCAAAGACAAGCCCCCCGATCCCCCCTCTCCATCCACCATGGAGGGATATCAGTATTAGCTACCCACCTGGTTGGATATTTGTTAGGTATGATTCAATCAATCCATCCATTTTGGGCATTACATTTGAATTGTTAATTTTTATTATTATAATTTTTAGTTTTAGTTCGGTAATGTCCATCCCCTGGTCAGCTTACCTCAGTTAAATAAAATAGTATTAATGTAGATAACCATAAAGAAAATTGTGGTCACAGAATAGTGATGGATTACTAGAAGCTAAACAGCCTCACTAAGAAGGACAGCTATCCGATTCCAAGAATTGATGATGCCCTGGCCTGACTCTCTGGCTCAACTTTCTTCTCCGTGATGAACCTCACAAGAGGTTATTGCAAATGGATTTATCTTTAGAAGACCAAGAGAAGAGTGCGTTAATATGTATTGAGGGTTATTAGACCCACCTGGCTCCTACAGGGATGATGCAACACTCCCGCCTCATTCCAGCAGGCAATGGATCACATTATGCAACATCTTAAACTCAGCTTTGTGATTGTTTACCTAGATGACATAACAGTGTATTTCCAAAACCTTCACCAATCATCTAGACCACCTCAAGTCAGTGTTTCAATGATTGAGAGAGAATCATATCAAACTAAAACCTGCAAAGTGTACCTTTTTACAGAATTATTTGGAATTTCTAGGACATGTCATATCATGGGAAGGAATTCAACCCTTTTATGATAATGTTAAAGCTATTTTTAAGATGCTTGAGCTGAAGAGCATTTGAGAAATACAGGTATTATTAGGAATGATGGGATATTCCATCAATTTATCCCTAACTTCGCTCAACTTGCTAAACCTCATGTATTATTGCTTGCCCTAAATGCTCCTTTTGTATGGGGAGTAGAGCAACAAATTGCATTTAAGTCAATGAAGAGTTTGATGAAAAGAAAACCAATCTTATGACATCTGGATTATGGGAAGCCATTCATCCTGTTCACTGATGCATCTGACTTAGCCATAGGAGCCATTCTTTCTCAACTAGATGAAAATGGCAATGACCACCCAATGTCATATTATAGCAATGCACTTTCCAAAGCTGAGCGAAATTATAGTTTCACAAAAAGAGTGCTTAGCTGTTTTCCTGGCGATGAAACATTTCCAGCCCTTCTTGTATGGTATGAACTTTACAGTTGTGACAGACCATGCCTCCCTAAAATGGATTCACAATATGAAAGATCTGACGGGAAGATTATCCAGATGTGCTCTCAAGCTTCAGCACTATGGCATGAATATTGTCCACCAATTTGGAATGAAACACATGAACGTAGATATACAGACTCAACTGCCTCTACTATAACTTGACAATAGCAAAGCTGAACAAGTACACGACCTACTCATGAAGCCAGATAAGTTGGGAGGACAAGGATGTACCATACAAAAGATGCTTAGACGACATGCTTGAAATATGAAGGTTTCCAAAGGGTTACCTTACAAGAAAGTTGGAATCAACTGACTACCTTAATTGTGCCCTTCTTAACAGGTAACAGCTATAATGAAGGCCTACAATACTTTAGGCCAAGAATGAGCCAGAAAAATTTATTAATGGATCAAGGATTGCTACTATTGGAAAGGAATACTAAACTCTTTAGTGGAAGTCTTAGATGCTTGCATCACTTGTAAAAAACAGAAGCTGAATAAGGCCAAATACAAGTATCAAACTATGACCCCTCAACAGCCGTTTAATACCAGCAATTTAGATGTTGTAGGTCCACTATCTGAATTCACAGGAGGAAATCGATATATTCTAATAGAGATTAGTCATTTCATTAAGTGTATTGAAGCAATCGCCATTCCTACACAAAGTACTAAAGCTACTGCCAAATTTTTATATCAAAGCATATTTACTAGTCATGGCTTCCCACAAGCTCTACTAAGTGATAATGAGAAGGATTTTACGTCAAGAGTTGTGAGAATCTTAGCTACAAGCATAGGAATTCAACAATTATTCTCAGCCCCTTACAACTCATCAACTAATGAGAATGTAAAAAGAGCAAATGGGACATTGGTCTCAATACTATGCAAGATGACCACTACTGATCATTACACTGTGACCAATACCTACCAAGTGCATTGAAGGCTTACAAATAAGTTTCAACCAAATTATCAAAATGTCTCCCTTCAAGGCCTTATATGGAAGAGAACCTGGATTCAACGCTTTATTATCTCAAGAAGTTACTAGTTATAACACCAAAGAGATTAAGAAAGCGCTAAGAAGATTATATAAGAAGACAATAGAACTTCAGTCAGAGGCAATGGCAAATATAGCAGACTTTTATGGGAGAAGGTCAAGCAGAAAATGCAACTTGCCAACCTTTTGTCAGGCAAACAGCAAGTTAGAATTAGACCAGCCTGCCAGCCCAGGTGCCGGAGCACCTGAATGGCAAACCAAAATTCCAAACGCACTGCTGCTGGTATGACGGATATAAGACTAGAAAGGAGTTTTGCCAACAACTGCCAGTGATCCAGGATCTTGTACAGGCATATAATAAAATACCAGACAAATATGGCCGTTAACCCCAAGGGTGTTTAAGTGCCAGAAAAAGGGAAGTTTATTTCTCAACATAAAAAAAACCAAATTTAGGAAAATGTTTTTTAATGGAAAATAAAGGAAGAAAATTGATCAACAGTTTTCTCAGTGCGATGCAACTGATTAAATAGCGGTCAATTGAAGTGGGGACAGCAGGGATAAGGTCCCCCAAGTTTGACCTAACTGGAGAATTATTTGGGGATGGGGGCAGATAAGCTCAAAAGGAACTGACATTGAAGGATTTGGCAGAAGGCTGAGTCACTGTTGGTTCAACCTCAAATGCCTGAACTGAGGCTCAACTGCGTTTCCTGATGGTTAGCCTGATGGCATCTGGCCCAATGAGCAACAGGAATTCCCTAAGGCCACCCCACATAGGGGCGGTCCCCAAGTGGCAGAATGGGTATGGGATTCTCAACCCGCCCATGCCCAGTTGCTGGGCTGTTCATTCAGTCAAAAGTGTTGTGTTGGATGCAACTCCCAATTTTCCGGAAGGGAGCTTTGAACTATTGTCAATGGTGTCTAATTCTACTACCTGCACTTCAGGGATGATCTTAACAATTTTGAGAGGTTAATTTTGACAGTTGCACTTCTGGGCAAATCAAAACCATCAGCGATTCCAGCTGATAGCACAATATTCATCCCTCTTTGGCTATGCAGATTCTGATTGTCAGGCTTAATTTCCATCGGTTTTAGAGTGATTGACTTTAGTTCAGCAATCTTGGCACATATTTCCTTAATCTGTCTAATATGTTCAGCTGATGTGAATGAAGGTACCAGGGGAGGGGTCCAGAGAGGGAAGGCCATCACCCAGCGCTCATCTACCACGTGGGCGAGATCCCCCCTGGGTGATGAGGGGCATGGACACCCTCTTTGGCCCCTTTTTGCTCAGAAACAGGAAGAGCGACCTAACTACGCACAGGGAACGTTCCACTGGACTTACATTACCCTTTCCTTTTTTCAAAGGAAGGGCACCACCACTGGGTTTCTCCAAGGGCCACATTTTGTGCGCCTTGGGCAGTTTAATTGCCATTACTGTTGTGACTTTTTTTGGGGGAGATGTGGGGCGTTGGGGTGGGATTCATGAAACTCCTCAATCAGTTCCATGCAGTTAGCTCAAACATGGTCTTTTTTAAACCAACAATTTTCATAGGCCAGATAGCCTTTCTAGGCCACGAGATACTGAATGGACCAGCAGGACTTATGGGATACTAGGATATTTTCCGATTTGGCCTCCTCCACATTTTCAATTACTATTGGTTTAGGATCCACAGGGACAGTACCTTAAAAAGGTAACAACTGGGAAACGTGGAAAACGGGGTGCTGTTTCAATGGGCTGAGTAGTTTTAA
>JAKSZP010017556.1:0-70491 GCA_022478985.1 Massospora cicadina
AAAACAGATGAATTCTGATCCAAGTAAAAAAATCAACCATACTGCCTGGGATGCAGAAAGTGGTTGATACTGGACTGATGCTATAGATTCCTGAGAAAATTAATTAATAAAACGGAGGCTTTCTGGCGAAGATTGAGAATTGAACCTTAGGTAGCTCCAGGAATCCTAATTCTTGGTCATGGAGAAATCTGTATCCATTTAGCCATTCTGGGAAAAACGCCAATTAATATCAAGTGAGATCAAGTAGTTCATTTGCCTGTTTTTCTGATAATGGAGCTCCCTTCCTTCTATGAATTTGGAGATATAAATGAAATGGGATTACCAAGTTCAGCTTGAAGTATTAATACATTAATCGCTCAGAAATAAATATCAGGTTTAACCAAAGATCAGCGAAATTAAGTATTGTCTTTATTTAAACAATACTGGGCTATTTCTGCGCAAAATGACCACAATCTAGGGTGCACAGAAAATGTAATCCATCATATTGACACTGGAGAAGCTGTACTATCGTTTGATTCAATCAGCTAAAATCAAAGCCAAAATTTTAAGTTTTTAAAAAAATACGAAATCAACTGCTCAAATTGAGCAATTAAAAACAGAATGTCGATGCCATTGATGCCTGCTGCCCCAGCTTGGGGTGGTGGTGCGCTGCCTTCTGGCATCCTTTGACCACCACCAAAGTGAGTCCAGGCTGGCTCTGCTAGCCATCCCAGCGCCATCGGGCATTATTTCCCACCTTGGGACTTATCCCACCATCTCACAAGCTCAATGGCGGTGCTCTGGAGCCCTTTGGATGCTCCCTTGGAGCAACCTGCACTTTGGCCTCCAGGTCAAATATGGGAATCCTTTACCATATGTGAGCGTGGCCATCATTAAGACAGATATGGTGGTTTATAAACCCGCAGGACATATCGACTTTTGCCCTTTAAGGGCTATTATGACCTTGGATTTCAATCTGAGGCCAATGCAGCGGCAGCATCTAAGCTGCCAATCATTTATAAAAATATTCCGCTTCCTACTGTTTGCACACAGCTCCCAGATGAGGCCACTTTGGTGGTCCAGTTTGCTTAGTTGCCATCATTTCTCACCCCTGAATGCTCTTTGCCATGAACTGAAGGAGGGTTTGGCCATTTACAGCGCAGCCCCATCTTGCAGTTTGTGGTTCCCAACAGGGCGGGTCATTTGGCAGGGCCATGCGCCTTTGCAACAATCCGCCTTTTCCATCATGACACTCACCTCATAATTCCCCCCAAACAGTGATCAGATCTGCACCTGATCGCCCTTTTTGGGCGCATGTCAAAAATGGCTACACAATATGCTTCTTGTGCTTTAATTAGATCATTTGAAGCACTAGTACTCCACAGCTTCTGCCTCTGCCGCTTCTGCTGCTCCTTCTTCTGGTGATGGGCTGGCTGCTGCCTCTCCCAAATTTTTTAGTGGGGTGTGGTCCTCCCGCCCCCTACCTTGGCTAATCATGGTGTTGCTTCCAAAGCAGCAGCCAATCAAAATGTAATTTTTTTAAACATTCGTCAGAATTATGGAATCATGAGCCAGAGGCTGAGATAGTTTTGGCCAAACTGCCGTGATCAACTGTTCCCAGCCAATAAGGATCTGCCACTGCACTGACTCCAGTGGCTGTCAAAGCATTAGCTGATTTAAATCCATTTGAAACACTCAAATGGATTGATGATACGGATCAGCCTTACAATGTTAAGCCCAATTTCGCCTTAGAGGAAGTTTTTAAATCCTCCCGATTCACACCCCCGCCATTTTTGCTTTAAAAATGGCTTACCTGCATATAAAAATATCAATAAAATGGCGGTAGAAGAAACAGCTGCTCCCGCCAACACCCTCCTCTGCCAACATCTTCATGGGGCGATGGAACCCCTTGTTGAGGGTATTCCCATCCCAAATTTCCCCCATAATTTTGATGAGGATGCAAAATATGAAATTGGGGAGTTCACTTTTAGAGCGATCCATGACTGTATTGATGCAGCAAATACATCTCTTTTTAACCCCAATTATCCCCAAACTTGCCAGTGCATCAAGTCTTTCACTTATGTGCCTGCTCTTATCACTTTTGCTGAGCATCAAATTGCTCAATATGTTGAGTTGATGGATACCACCAGCCTCATTAACAAAGAAAACCTACAAATATAACTCCTTATGCCTCATGTCACTGATTCCCCAACCCCTATGTTGTCCGCCATGGTCTGCCAGCTTAAGCGGGCGCCAGAAAAAAGTTTCCCCAAAACTTCCTCACCTTCTGATATGGGTTCCTAGGATGATAACTTTGGGGCTATATTAGTATTTTTTTATTTCTCATAATCCCTATATTTGGCTCATTTGCAAATAAAAGGTGCGTTGAGGATTCTTCTTTTTGGTTGAGCATTACTAGTTCTAAAAAAAACACTGGAGAAGCTTCCTCAATTATAATGAGACCTATCTGAAGATCCCTAGTGGCTGAGGAAGTAGTTGCTAAAGAAAAGAAATTTTTTTGAAGCATGGATTACTTGTTCCTTCATCCAGCCCATGGGCTAGCCCAATACCAATTGTCAAAAATGGATGGGTCAAACAGGGTGTAATTGACTATCTCCATCTTGATAAATCATGAAAAAAGATTTTAACCCTTGCTTCTAATCAATGATGCATTGGATCAGTTAGACAAGGCTAAATTTAATTTAGCAATGGACCTCATCTTGGGGTATTGGCATATTGATATGTCGCCTGAGGACCAGGAGAAGTGTGCTATAATATGGCACAAGGGCTTTACCAACTTACGTGAATGCCTTATATTTCCTTATGCCACATGTTGCTGATGCTCCTACCCCGATGTTGTCTGACATGGTCAGCCAGTTAAAGCAAGCGCTGGGCTTAGTTTCCCCCAAAGCCTCCTCACTTTCTGATATAGCTTCCTAGGCTGTTATATGAGGTGTCATATTTGGATTTTTTTATTTTGATAATCCTTTTGTTTGGCCCATTTGCAAATAAAGATGCATGGTGGCTCCCCCTTTTTGGGTTGGTCACCACTTGTGCTAAAATACCTATGTGGATGCCTCAAGACTTTTGTAACGTCGCTGCAATTTTTCAACGGGCTATGGATACCATCTTATGCAGCCTCAAATTGTCCTGTGTGATAATCTATATAGATGACATCAATATATTTTGTTAGACATTCACATTGCACATGGAACACTTAGAGGAACTAATCAAGAGTCTAGTCGCCGCCAATATCACAATCAAGACCTAAAAGTGTCACTTTTTAAAGAGAAGTTAGAATATTTGGGCTTTTTTTAAACGCGGTTGGATGAAACCTCAAAAAAAGATCAATACTCTTAAGAGAATGTTGTCACCAAAAAGGGTTTGTGATATCAAAGTTCTTTAAGTAATGGTCAGTTATTTTTGCCATATTATTAAGTACTTTGCAAAAATAGCAGATTCATTATTCCATCTGCTTAAGGATCCAAAAAAGGGTCAAAATGGAATGAGATGGCCCAAGGAGCATTCAACAAACTACGGCAATAATTGGTTCTAAGCCCAATACTCAAATATACAAATTTTGTCCAACCATTTATTATACAATAAGATGCATCGCTTATTGCAATAGGCGCCATACTTACTCAAATGGACGATCAAGGTGAAGAGCATCCATTGGTCTGTCAGCCAAACCTTAGCCAGGGCCAAAAGGAATTATACAGTCAATGAGTGCAAATGTCTTGCAGTTATCTATGCTTGCAAGCAATTTCATGTTTATATTCATAGATGCATTTAAAGGTTGTAACCAATCATGCATCTCTCCATTGGTTGCATAACTTAAGAGAACCTGAGGGGAGACTAGCACGATGGGCAGTAAAATTTCAGGCCTATGATTATGAAATTTAACAGTGCGCTTGATTTAAAACCAAAATGCTGATGAATTATCCTGACTGTCAGCAATTCTTGCAGTGCAAGACTGTACTGAGGACCTATTTGAACGATTGGTGAAAGGAGAGTTGGAGGATGAGCCGCCTGAAGTTTGAACGGCAATATATAAAGCCATGGAGAGAATAGAACAAAAGAATGAACAGTTATCTAAACTAGTGAATGATAGAAGGCTTTTTTTTCCCAAAGCCATCTGAACAAACAGATAATTCGTGCCGCTCACAATGTCATCAGCTATGATAGCATTAAAAAACTTTAAAGCATATTCTCCAATATTATTATTGAAAATCATTAGACTACAATATGGCAGATTTTCGTTCCTGTTGTGCGGAGTGTCAGCTCCACAAGCCACAAAAAATATGGTCAAATATTAGTTAAAGCGACCAAGATTAGCCTGGCATACAGTATCAATTAATGTGTTGGGGCCTCCAAGAACTTGTACTGGAGTAATGCAGTGTATCTTTATTGCAATTAATCACCTGACTAATGGATTTAAACCAAGGCTATGGTTTGGGTCAATGTAAATATTACTGAAAATTTATTCTAAATCAAGTGATTATCAGCATGAATGTCCCCAGATGATCCCAAATGATAATGAAAATAACTTTACATCCGTTGTCATACCCCAATTGAACAAACTGATGGGGATCAAAGGAGTCTGACATCTCTTTCTGCTAAGCATCACTTTTTCGAAAATCTATTCAGCCTGAAATTTAGCTCCACTAAAGAGATTTACGAAAACTATTAGCAAATATGGCGAGAAACCCCGCAAAAGAACCCGCAGGCTATGCCAAACGAGCCAGCACCACCCCCAAATGAAGCAACCCTCGGTTACCCACCTCAGGGTCAACCAAAACATTCGCTCTCAAGCAGCAGCCATGAAAGCAGGCACCACCCCCCAACCTGGAGCTACTCCAACTAGCGCCAGTTCACCTGATCGCACTTCTGCAACCTGCACGCCTAACAGCTCTGTGTGCGCTGCCTCCCACCAACCCGCTGGGCCCCCTCCGACCAGGAGGCCATCACCCACGCTGTTTTAATGGCGTCTGCTCAGTTGAATGCAACTCAGCCCATCCAGACATTCACCTCCCCCATTATGTCAGCTAATTCAGCCCGATCTATTATTGCTGACGCCGTGTTTCTGGCTCCCTCCATGAGGGGCGATACCCAGCTACCTGGCCCCCAAATCCTCAGATGTAAGGTTGGATTAGCCACACATTCTGGTTCACTAAGCACCAAATTGGGACAATCTACTCTTCCCAATGAGAGATCAAATGGTTCGGATTTTGGAACTTCACACCAGTTCCAATCTCACCCGTCCCATTTAAACCCCATAATCGGCACTTCTCAAGTCGGCACTTTATCTCAATATGCTGAAAACGACCAATTCATCAATCAGCCAATGAGTTTTGCCCACGAAATCACAGCAAATACTTGGGCTGAATTTACCCAAATAGATTGGGATGGTGATGAAACATCTACCTCCTCCCAATTGGCTGGAGTCAATTCCAATCTGGATGGGACTCCCCAATTTAGCGAGGCCCAACAATCACCTGGCCCCCAAACCCTCGGATGTAAGGTTGGATTAGCCGCACATTCTGGTTCACTAAGCACCAAATTGAGACAATCTTCTCTTCCCAATGGGGATTTAAATGATTCAGATTTTAGAACTTCACACCAGTTCCAATCTCACCCGTCCCATTTAAACCCCATAATCAGCACTTCTCAAGTCGGCACTTTATATCAATATACTGAAAACGACCAATTCACCAATTAGCCAGTGAGTTTTGCCCACGAAATCACAGCAAATACTCGGGCTGAATTTACCCAAATAGATTGGGATGGTGATGAAACATCTCCCTCCTCCCAACTGGCTGGAGTTAATTCCAATCTGGATGGGCCTCCCCAATTTAGCGAGGCCCAACAAACCGCCCCTCAATTTAATATGACGCCAGCAACTGCTGTAACATTCCAGAAATAAGGGAACTACGCAAACTTGTCCAAACCACCAGCTCACACTCAACCTGCAATTGCAGCCCAAAGCAAACACAAACGTACCAAAGGAGCCACTGGGGCGTGGCAAAAACCTCTGGCACCAACGCTACCCAAAGCTGATCCCCGTGAAGTGGCGTTTATTGCTGATGTTAAGAAGAAATGGGCCGAAACTAGAGCGCAAAAAGCTCTACCTCGCTCAACCCTCTCCCACGCAATTCGCCTTTATTATGGGCATAACCCTGTTGAATTCTATACAGAGGATTACTTCTCATACTTTGCAGCAATTGCGGAGACATTCCCTATTAATACCACCATCCATGAATCAGTGGAGGGCCACTACATCGATGTGGGCTTCACTGAAGCTGCCCTTGCTGACCATGCTGCCACCCTCCAGGTCATTATTCCACGCGGATCTCTTCGCATCTCCGCACACGCTCTCACCTGGAGAAAATTTCATGGGTTACTTTTTCCAACCTACCAACGACTGTTGATCCTGAGTCTCTTAAACTGGCACTCCATCGTGGCTTAATGGAGTTTGGGTCTGTTCTTTCAGTGGACTTTAGCGTCCCCTCTTACTATGCTCCCACTCAAAGAGCTCGCACTTCTAGGGCGTCGTTCATCCCCTCCCCCACTGTATCCCGCAACATTGAGGTTATTCCTCATGTGGCAGTAGTTGGGGCATGCCCTGAGATCTTTTTGTCGATCCTGATCAGGCGCGCCCCGGTGTTCATGGTGTAACGCCCTTAGACACTTGTAAGGTGGCTGCACAGCTCGAAAACAAGCCCTCTTAGCCACCACCCAGGGGCCTAAACCAGGCCAAAAACGATCCCACGTGGCTGCAGCAGCAATTCCACAACCCACACAATGGGTTCCCGTTCAAGACCTGTCCCCTGAGGCCTTACGCCTAGCAGTTGAAACAGCTAACCCCACTATTGGTATGGGATACCTTCGCGCTCATGCCCCCCTTCCAATGGGCACCCCCTCCAATCTCCCAGAGTCAACTCCCTCTCTCACCAAGCGCAAGGCATCTCCCACAGGGTGCCCCTCGTCAGCCACCCCCACTCAGGGCTCCGCGGCACCCCCACCAACCTCCACCAGCGATTTATCGCATCAACCCTCAGCTCCCAATGGAGCTATGCCCACCAGCATGGACTGGCAACTCGCGGCCTGCGGTAGAAGTGCCACCTCAAAGAGTCCTACCCCCACCCCACAGTCCATTTCGCGCGGATCCTTTGCAGTGTTGGAGGAAGTGAATATGGACTCAGACTCATCAAATGGGGACACCGCGGAGGTCACCATTGAGCACCCTCAGGTCCTTCCCCTGCAACGGAGTGGGGGCAGCATCCTAGGCTGGCTTACTGGGTCCTCCGCCCCCACCCTCTCCTTCCCTCAGAACCCTCGACGCTCCTCACGGATTGCAGCTATTAGTCAAGCTAAAGGACTCAAAACTAGCCGCCTAAAAGCAGCAGGTTTAAGCGCTGGCAACCCCCAGGACATGGAGGGGAACAGCTATGAGTCCCCATGGCAGCACCCTGGCCCTGCAATCCATCAACGCAAATGGGTTGCGGGACTTTAAGCGGAGAGCCCGCCTCCTCCGAAACTTCAGGTCAGCACAAATTGACATCGCTGCTGTCCAGGAGCCCCATATCCTCCCCCACGAACAATCTGCATGGAATGAACAGTTTGGAGGCAACTCCTTCTGGACAAACCATGCCGCCCTTATTGTTTTGAATCCCCAGGTTAAAACCCATTCTTTTTCAAAATATATAGGTGGCCGCTTCATACTGGCCAAACTCACCACTCCTGACTTCTCCTTCTTCGCTGCAAGCATCTACCTGCCTAATGCAGGTCAGGAGCAAATTCGGCTCTTGGAAGAGCTCCTCCAACTCAATCTCCCACGAAATACAGTCCTTTTAGGAGATTTCAACACAACCATAAGTCGCGTCCATGACTCTTACCCCCTGCAGCAAAGGAACGCCCTGGATCAAGTCGCCTCCAGGATTTCCTTCGCCTGAGTGGCTTTATAGATGCGCTTCCACCCTCCACGTCTGGACTAGGTTGCATGACTAGGATCCAGTATGATGGAGGAGCTTTCCAGTCAGCGTCACGCATAGATATGGCACTGACTGGCCCCCTGCTTATTGGCCGCGTCTCCTCTCCCATCTCTCGTGACAACCACCTGAGTGATCACAGGTCACTCACCGTTGTCACACCACCACACTTAGACCGTCGCGTAGGTTCTGGCCTAGGGTTGCCCCAGCTCTTCTCAACAACCCCTTCACTAAGGAGAAGCTGTCTATGACCATCCGGGAGACTCTCACCTCCCCCCCACCCCACCTGCTTGACCACAAGGCTAGATGGGCGGTGACCAAGGAGGGCATCACCCGCGTTGCTTACAACTGGCCAAAGCCCAGATGACTGCAGCTCGCGCCAGAGTCAAAAGGGCGGAAGCCAGAATCAGACATCTAGAGCGAAACTTCCAGCCTTCGCCCTCTCCCAGATGGTTGGAAGACTGGGAAGCGGCGCAGGAAGCACTCCACTTGGAGCTCACACTGTAGGAAGAACGGGCAGCAAACTTTACAAACATCTCGTTATTATGCTCAATGGGAACGCCCCACCCGCTTCTTCTTTTAGAAACAGAAAGCCCGGTCAACAGCGCAGGATATTACTGCACTGAAGATTGGCACTACAACCACTTCAGATAAGGAGGAAATCACGCAGGAACTACACCGCTTCTACTCCAGCCTCTTCCATGCCACCCAGGTGGACCCATCGGACATCCAAGACTTCCTGTGGCGGGCTCCAGAGCCGCCCATTGACCCACGGGCTGATGAGGCTCTACTGGCGCCTATTTCCATCCAGGAGGTGATGGAAACCCTTCTGAAATCCCCACGGCTTAAAGCCCCAGGCCCAGATGGAATACCCTTTGAGGTGTACCTTCTGGAACCTGCAGTGATAGCCAGAACCCTCCGCGACCTCTTCGCTGCACTCTTGGTGAATGGCGAGGTCCTCCCTGACTCCAGAGGCTCAATTACGACCCTCATTCACAAGAAGTCAGACCGTGAGAACCTGGCGAACTGGCGCCCCATAGCGTTGATCAACACAGACCACAAGCTCTTCACGAAGCTTCTGGCCAACCGCATCACCAAATGGGTGTCACCTCGCCTCTCCCCATCCCAGTATGGTTTTATTCCGGGGAGGTCGTTATGGGACAACTATAATGACCTTCACGTGACTTTGACTGCTAACTCTCTCGTAAGGTGAATGGCTTTGTGGCTCTCCTGGATATGGAGAAAGCATATGATCGGGTAGCCTGGAAGTATATTGATGCTTCCCTGGCCCGCTTCCATCTCCCACCCGCAGCTAGGCGCTGGATATCAGCGCTCTATGACCAGCTCCACATCAGAGTCCTGGCGCCAATGGGTTTCACAGTGGCAGTACCAGTTGGACAAGGTCTCCGGCAAGGGGACCCCCTGAGCCCTATCCTTTTTAACATCACCCTTGACCCCCTCTTGGCCTCCTTACAGGACAAGCTAACAGGGATTCTGGTCCCAGGTAAAGCCCCCACATGCACCATGGCATTTGCAGATGACACTGCCATTGAATTTGGCTGCCCTGGGGATGTTGCCCTCGCTGCTGTGACCATTGAGAGGTACACCAAGGCGTCCAACGCCATGGTCAACACCTCCAAGACAACAGTTGTACAGAGTCTCCCCCACCTTCCCCCCACCATTTGGTATTGAACCTGAGCGCGGTACCTTCCGTCACCTGGGCGTTCTCACCAACCAACAAGGATTTGCGCTAAAAGACAATGAGGAATTGCTCCTTGCAGCAGTTAACTCCAGGATTGCCAGCTGGAACCGGCGGCACATCACCCCCCAGGGTCGAGCTCTGATGGCCAATGTGTTCCTCCTCTCCAAAGTCTGGTTCCTAGCGCACGTCTGCCCATTCACAGATGCCTTTTATACGCGGCTCAATGTACTCCTCCGCTGTTGGATCTGGGGCTCAAACCATCCACCAATGGCCCTCTCAACCATTGCCTGACCCTGCAATGAAGGGGGCCTAGGGCTTCTGGACACGCGATCCCACGCCACCACAATCTTCCTGAAGTTCCTATGGCCGATTGTCTGCTGGGACGCGACCCCCATGCCCCAATGGGCGCCCGCCTTCCGCCAGTCAGTGTCAGCAGCTCTGGGTCTTCCTAGAGCATCTCTGACCTCATTAGGGGAGTGGCTCACAAACCACCCAGGCCATCGCCTAAAACCATCCTCATCCCCCTACTGGAACCAGGCTCTCCTTGCCCTGAAACGAGTAGGCGCGCGGATCCACCATGCCTTCCCATACAGAAGGGAAGGCCCTGGCCTCAGCCCACGTCGCCATGCAATTGTGCACAATGGACAAGTTGTCACAACTCGCCTCAACCCCCAAGATCGTCCTCCCATCCGCCCAAGACTCCTTGAGCTCCTCCCTCCCTCCGTGAGATTTGACCTTAAGGAATTGTGGAAGGACGTCTATCACCCCATCCTGTCAGCAAAGTGTCCAACACCTTATGGAGGGTGCTCCACTGTTCATACAGGACAGGGGACAGGACTGGCCCTACCTTCCAGCACCAAAGCTGCCCCCGCTGTGTGGAGCCTATTGACTCCCACCTCCATCGTTTTTTCACCTGTCCAGGTGTCGCCGCATTTTGGCCAAAGGCCCGCGCGCTCCTCCATGCTCAGCCCTGGTCTGGACACCCTGTGCAAGACCTCATGTTTGAGCAGACATTGCCTGGTTGCCACCGACCCCTCCGTGTCCTCGCCTATGCCACAGCCATCTGGACCATCCATAACTCCTTCCTTCGTGCTGCCTTTGACCAGCAGGTGTGGACCCTTCCACACATGATCACCCACTTTCAGGTACACTTTGAGATGGCCCTGAAGGTCTGCACTATGTCGCCAACCCTCCCACGCTCAGTTGTCACTGCAGCACGGCTCTGGCGCGCAAACCCCCTCCCTTTCTCGATGCCTCCTCCCTCCCCTTCCCTCGCCTCAGGCTCTTAGGAGCCCAGGCGTAATTCAATAAACATCGATGAATCCCCCCTTTGGTTGGGACCATCTAGTACAAAAAAAAGATGGGGATCAAAGGAGTAATATTGGTCCCATATTGGCCAGAGACAGAAGTACTAGTTGATAGTGAATGCTAGCTTAGCCGCTACCTTATATAAGCTGGTTTCAGGAAAAACGTCTGCTTGGACTTTGTACTTAGCTTAGTGACATTCGCCTATAATGTCAACTATCATTCCTCAACTGGGAAAACCCTTTTATTTTGCTCTATGGAAGAAAAGCCGCCTTACCACACATCCTATACTCAGCATTTGAGTTAACTTTGGGTTTGAGTCCTGACTAATATTTAGATTGATTAGCCAACATTATGATTAATCTACAATACAAAGTTTTTTCAAAACCCATAAAAAAAGGATCCAAGCTAAAATGTACAATGATAAGAAACAAACCCTAAAAAATTTGAAATTGGGGATTAAGTATCCTACTGTGACATACTGGATTTGGCCGCCAAAATAAGCTGGATGCCTTATGGAAAGTTTTCTTCAAAGCAATATCAAAATTAGCAAAGGATGTTTATACAACTAAAAATATCCTTGAAGGTCATTTAGTTAACCGAGTTATAGCAACTTCTTGGAAAATTGGCACTAAAAATATACAAAAAGAAAAAATATATGTAACATCAGTAAAAACACAAAAAAGAATAGATAATATTAATAATAAAAAACTATAATAAAAAATCAAATTTTAATTCGTTGCAATCAAAATCTTCTGGCGTTGTTTCCTATTATCATTTTACCAGGGCCAGCTTGGGTTGCAACTGGGTCCATCAGAATCAGTCCCAAGGTGTCAAAGTATGTCAGTAGGATCAGGATGGGCTGAAACTATATCCTCCATGAGTAGTCCCTATTAATGAAAATGATTCATTCTTATTGCAACTGGAGAGCCCAACCTGGGGAAGAACAGGTTTTCTGGGCTATGACCAATGACAATGCACAAGTAGTCCTGGTACTGCACAAGGTCATTGGTACGCGCTCTAAAGAGGTGGCAGTGAGAAGGGGACCACTGAACTATTGAGTTGGTTAAGTTTGGTAGATGTCCCTCTGAACTAAACTTGTTAGTTAAGTCTTGAGAAAAAGCAATTGCCTCTGAAAAACTGTCTTGCTGGGTAACCTGGTCAAGAGGGGGTTGTGTTGGAAATTTGGTTGACCACATTATCCATCTCACTTGCTGATTAGTCTTTTATAAGGTTGTTAAGTAATTTATTGCTTGGCGATAGTTGCTGACTAAATTATTAGTCATAATTAACCAAAGAATATAATTTGATGATTGGTTTCAATTAATGTTTCGTTGATAGCATACCCAACAAGCTAAATAAGCATTTTGATGGGGGCTTGATAGCCAATAGTCAGATTGCCAGAGTGGATCATTAAAGCAGAGGCGCTGAATGATTTGGGTCATTTTTATGGAGCTACTGAAGCATTTTAACGCTTTTTTCAGTGATAGTTAGTAGTCATAATCAAGTAACATGGCCCCAGTCCATCTGTGTACAGTTCCTAACACAAGGAAGTGGCTGCCAATCTGTGAAAGAGTACACTGCTGAGGATTAACTAAGACAAAGGCATTCAACATCATTTGGAAGTTAATACCAAGGGTCAGAAGTTTCAGGAGATCAATCAATTGATTTTCAGATAATAAAAATTATTTGAGGTGGGTCAACCTGAGGACAAATATACCACACAGAGAATGTTTTCTAGTCAATACAGGTTTTGAACTCAAAACCTGCAGTAGGGGTGGAAGTAGTTTTACCCACTCAGCTAACTACCCTTTTTCTTTTCAGATAATTATCTGAAAAGTTGTCTGACTTATGACTATAAAAACCCTAACATTTTTTATAAACTATAGTTAATTAAAAATACATTTATTATTTGTTTATAAATTGAAAGTTATAAGGAATAGTGGTTCCTAGTTATTTTTTCAACTTACAATATGCCAGAGTGGATTTGTTGCCCCTTGTTGTGAAGACTCACCCTACTAGTTGTCGCCATACAGCTAGTGCTTTTGTTAGTTTACAACCAACCTGTGCATTAACTACCCAAAAGTTTACAATCATGAAGAAGAAATTTGAGCCAGAAAGTTGGGACAGAGAATCATCTTTGAAATCTGATCCTGTTCCTACTAATTTCCAGAAGTTAACTGCATGGGTTCAGTTATTATGTGCACAATTTGCGTTGAATGATAATAGTATAAAGTCTAGTATCTGAAGCTGAATATATAAACATGATTGATAAGTGGTCTAACGCTAAAATTGGAATGCTCCACAACATGCTGATTATGCTGACAATTAGGGACTTCTTCTCTCTTCCAGCTGAACTTAATCTACTATTAAAGAAGTAATTGACATGGGTTGACCTTGGGATAAATATACTAAACCAAAAAAAGTTTATAGCCGTACAGGTTTTAAACATATATTTGAACAAAACCTGCACTAGAATGGAAGCAGGAATTGCCCTGTCAGGCTAACCACCCTAAACTAATCTACTCTTAGATTCAGAGTTTTTGGCCTTTGCTCCCATCTCGCTGAGTTAATGGAGATCTGCTTCAAAGGTCTGCTTTACCTCTAAAGATATCTGATCCTTACTCATTATCACACCAAATAGTCACCAATTAATGTACTACAACAATAATAAGATTAAGACAAATAGAACTTATTTCTGATAATGATCTGCTTTATTATAACAAATTTTTGGAATTCATAAAGGAACTTTGCGCCCAACTACTCTGTCGGCGCCTCAGTCAAGAAATGACAGCTGTTACTGTTGAATTTCCTTTTAAAGTCTATTCTGGCATAATCTTCTCTGTTGGGCTAAGGATTTCTACGTTGGACATCCCAGAGACCTAAAAATGGAAGGAGCAAGAAAACATGCTCCTTACGTTCCTGCTCAATCACAGTGAACCAACCACATTTGGCTATTGACCTTCTTAGATAATGGGACTCTTTACCCACTATAGCAGGTCATAAATCAACTGGCAATTCACTAGTTTCAGGCGGCATAACTCGCCTTACAACTCCTAAATAAATTTCCAATTAGTCAGTGATGAACACAACCAATTTAAATTAGTACATCTATTAGTTAATCAACAATCAAGTATCAGATGACTCAAATTTATCATCAACTCTGTTTGACAAGATCTTAAGCATTCGCATAGATTAACCTAGCAGATCCAAACCTGGCTAATTACTCCAAAAGCTGCTTTCATTATTAAAAAAGATTAAAAAATTTACCAATAATGAATTAATTTTCTAGTGGGGCTTATCCCCTAATGAAGCAGCAGATTCTCTTAACTAGGAAGCTTGGAATGTGGGAAAAATCACAATACATCTCCCCTCTTTCCTAGATTTCCAGCGAGAATAAGATTGGGAAAGAAGAATGCTACCTCAGGTCAGGTCAGATATTTTAAAGATTACAGTGGAGCAAAGCTCTTTCTGCACTCAAAGCTGCTCATGCTAATCATTGGCCTGCGGTTCTCTTCCTTTCTTCCTTGCTGCCGCATCCACAGAGCGTGGTCCTCATGACCCATTGCCATGACAGCATAGTCATTTTGTTCATGCCAATACTAGTCCTGGAAAGCTGGTTTCCCCGCAGTCAGGGCTATATGACCCTTCGTCGTTTACAGGATCTTGGTTTGGCGTTCTTGATTCCTTGATCCCCTCCTTATCCTTGGAAAGTGGGGCTACTGTCAATTAAATTTCTTGCAGCAAAAATAAGAATGATTAATTTTATTTTTTATTGTCATCTTTTTATCATAATAACTCTTTTGCTGATATCATTCTTGCATTTTTCCCCTTTTTTTAGATCTTTTCTTTATATATTTAGAAAATGAAAATACTAAAAATAGAATTAATTTGAGCTTAATCCATACTGAGGTAAATAATGATGACAATTATAGAATTCCAACGTCCCCTGGCTATCCCAGCTCATATCTCAAATTCATCTAACTCCCAGTACCAGCAATACTTGGACATTCTATGCGCTGAAGATACTCATCTCTTCCAATCAATGAGTCATACCACTTGAAGGAATCTCCTCTATGGTCCCACCAGGACATACTCTAATTCAAGCGCATTTGGGTAGTCTTATGCTGAATTAATAGAAAGGTATACAATCTTAATGAAACCAGAGTAGCTACCACCTTGAATAAATCACAGCAGATTCTCCCTCTTCCATCTGTTTCCAAATTGGACTTTGATACTTTGCTGTATTAGATCCATTCTTGGCTAATCCCATAATAATTGTCAAGACCATTAAAGCAATGTCTTACAATATTAGTCAATGGTTTTGTGCCAGCTCCAATTTGCTTCCAGTGTTACTATTTTGGCTAAGCAAATATTATAAGTCAGAAGTACTTTCAACCAAATAAACTATCAGGATTGTGAACAATTTGAGCTCTTATATGCAGATTTAAGAGCAGAGTAACTGAGGCTCTTTATGAGGATCTTAACACCGCCAATCTCTCAAAATATTAGATCGAGATGTTGCAGCCTACGCTCTTTGTTTCACTGACCTTGTCCTTTTCAGTTAGCCACAAAGCTTCCAGCCTCCCCTGACTTCCATTGTTCATTCTGATTCCGATTCCAGGAAGCTTGCAGCTGTCACCTTCAGGATGCCATTCACTCATTTAATAACTACCTCATTTATGGTGCTTTGCATAATATCTCCCCTAACTAGCTCTGATCAGAGGTATGATTTGGCAACCACCTTCTAGTATCCCCTTCACCATGACAGCTCATATGTCCAACATCCTCAATGAAGCCCGCCAGCAAGCACTCTAGACTAATTTTCCAGCGCCGGTGCCATATCAGGACTATTCAGGGTTATTTACTGACTGCCTCTTCCTTTTATGCTGTTTTACTCCCCAATCTGGAGTATCACTTGGCCAGTACTGACATTTTAATTTATCTTCCCCTAGTCATGTTCTCTCAAGGCTTAGCTTCTGCTCAAAGAACTTGGCTTTGGGTGGGTTTAGTTCTTGCTAGTGTTCACTATCAAATTAATTTTTAAAGGCTAGTTCACTCTTACTTTCTTACAGCCTCCTTACCCAGGAGGTGACATAGGCAGAATCATCCCCAAGGCGAGGATAATGAATAAATTTTATAAAATAAATATTAATTCATGTCTTTTATACTTCTTTTTTTACATATATTTTCATTTTTGTTTTTATTTTATTTTATGGGACTTGACTTATACTTAGTTCAGCAGTCCATCTTTCATAATTTCCCCAAACTGGTTACTAGGTATATTTTGACCTACCAGTTTTCATGATTCAGAGATCTTATTTTTTAAGACTTAGCCATATATTATGGAACAGCGGTCCTTTTTTAGGACTTAACCAAAATAGCAGGACAAACCATTTCAATAATTCAGCAGTCCTTCAGAAACACTTTCATTTTCTTTTTGGATCTAATGATTTAGGTATGCGTGCAACTTGTTCACTAATATTCCATCTTCAGGGTTCTTGATGGTATATGCATCTGTCGATGACTTGGTGATAATTATGAATGGACCTGATAACATAACATCCAGCTAGTTTTTTCTTCTGAAGTCATGCGTATTAAAATAAGCTACCCTATTTTCTACATGGCATTTTTGTAGCACTGGTTGGTTCTTATCATCTGTCATCGTGGCCTTTATTTTTCTTTAAGGTCATATCAAATGCTTGTGATTGCAATTTGATCAGGATAGTTGATAATAGGAGTAGGTATTGCTCAGCACTCATCTCTAATGTTGGTTTGATAGATGAATATAGAATTGGTGGTAACACAGTCTTTTTCTTGTATAATAATTCAAACCGCGTTTACCCATCGCCATATGGTGGCTGATTTTATAAGTGAATATTACCAAACTAAGGCAAGTTCCCTTATGGAAGTTTCCAGCAACCAACTTCCTCAGTGTTGAGGCCAGTGTTCCATTCTTTCTTTCTACTAGTCCGTTCATTTCCAGCTGGTAAAGAAAAGATTTGACTACTCTGACCCCATTATTTCATCAATATTGGGATCACATAAGACATAAAAGTTGTTCCATTATTACTCAACAAGGCTCTTGGGCATCCATGCTGATAGATGCTTTCATCCAGTATAAATTGCGCTACTTGTAGCATCTACTTTTGATAGTGCCTTCACCTTAACCTATCTTGTTAGATGATTGATCACAACTATGGTATACTTGACTCTCCAATACTCATATTTAGTGGTCCCATTACGTTGATGGACACTGTATTCCAGGAAAATCCTGATTGGCCAGTCAATATCCGGTGGTGTTATTGTATGGCTTATGTAATTGGCACTCCACACTGCAACCCAGATAATCTCCCACATCATAGTTGATAGTATCCCAGTAGTAATACTGGCGATGTGATCAGTATTTAAGGCCTTCATGCCCAACAACCTTGTGTGCAGATAGAATTACTGCCACTCATTCAGATGGTTTCAGAAAGAGTGATTTTTACTGTCAATCATCTTTAAACTTATCCATTCTAAGTCTCAGTGTTTTCATTGCTTTTCGAAGTGCACCTTGGATTTCTTGGGGCTCATTCCTAATCTCTTCATTGACCATACTATGGAATAGTTCGTCAGCCTGATGGTGTACCACCTAGTCATTGGTAACCTTAATAAGCCATCCGCGTTCTAGCGGGAAGTTCCTGCTCAGTGGACTATTTCAAAGTTATATGCTTTAACTTTCAGTGCCCATTCAGGACAGACGTCCTTCCAGTTCCTTCAGTTTATATAGCCTGCGCAGGTAGGAGTGGTACTACATTAATTTAAGAAGCATACTATGGATATACCCCCAAAATTGCTTACAGACGTAAATTAACTCAAGGCATATATGCTCTGTAACGGTGTAGTTCCGTCCTGCTGTTAATATGGTCCAGCCCACATAAGCTGCCAGATTTTCCCTGAGTTCATTCACTTGACTTAGAATGGTACTGATTTCCATCAATGAAACACTGGTTTGTATAATAAGTTCCTAATTGAAATTAAGATATTTCAAACTGGAGAATCTGCTAGGTATCAGAGTTATTCATAAAAAAGAATCCTGATCCTCTTCGTTCCATATGAATCCTTTCTTTGGATCCTTCAGAAAATGAAAAGGGGGAATGGCAATTTTTTCAAAAGCCTATATGAATTTTCTATTATATCTAACCATTCCAAGAAATACTTGGATATTTTGAA
The DNA here is from genome assembly GCA_022478985.1 of Massospora cicadina. Classification (NCBI taxonomy): domain Eukaryota; kingdom Fungi; phylum Entomophthoromycota; class Entomophthoromycetes; order Entomophthorales; family Entomophthoraceae; genus Massospora; species Massospora cicadina. The sequence goes on from JAKSZP010017556.1 coordinate 18,190, forward strand.
CGCTCATTAGGACAGCCATCTGCTCTATGGCTTTGATCTTCTGCATTTGCAGCTGCAGCCTGCTAGAGTTAATGACAAACCCCAAATATCTCAACTCTTTTTTAAAGAAGTGGCACTTCCTTGGCATAATCTTCAGATTGGCCGCGGATAGTATTTCAAAAATTTCTTCCAAATGGAGTAAATGGTCAGTGAAAGCCTTACTGGACATCTATATCGTCCAAGTAACATGATGCAGGACAACTTCAGGTCGTTAAGTATAGCGTACATGGTTCTTTGAAACGTCATGTATGCATTACAAAGATCTTGGGGCATTTGGGTCGGTTAATGCAGCCTCTGCACAGCTATGATCACAAACTTATATTGATCTTCAGCTTTCAAATTAATTTGCCAAAATTCTGAGATTAGATCTATCATGGAGAAATGCTTCGCTTCCCCAGGCAATCTAACACATTGTCAACTCATGGTAGTGGATACAAATTCTTTTTGGTTATCTTGTTCAACCTCTGACATGTGATCACCACCTGATTAGAGCCATCCTTCTTATTCACGATTAAATTTGGGCTCACCCATGAGCTCAACGACAGAGCTAGGAGCCCATGCTCCACTAGTTTGCTGATTTCTTCTTCCACTATGTCTTGGCTGTTTTTGACCATCGGTTGGTCTCATCCATCTTAGTAAATTTTCCCCAGTATCAAATTTATGGATTACATTTTTTGCACATCCAAATTGTAATCTAGAGCAAAAATTCCTGATACTTTTCGAATAACTTGAGCACCATTTCCTGCTATCTTTTCATCAGATAAGCGAGTTACTATCAGTCAACTAGTAAATTGATGTTCTCAGCAATCCCTATTAGCAATCCAATCTCAGGAATGGTTCTAAAAACATGGAATTTTCTCAATTCCGCAATTAGGATAAGATGGAGAAAGTACATTTTGATTTTTCTCAATATTGATTGGTTTTCCGCTCAGATTTGCCAGGAGAACTCGAATTACTCCATGGGCCAGCTTAACTATTCCAGGCGCCATCCAGGGCTCTACTCTGAATTTCTTCAATTAATTACTGGCCTCTCTGTACAATTTCTTGGGTATTTTCCAAAGTCAATCATATTTGACTATGGTCTGAGATCCTGGTGTTATGGTATTTAACCTCTTTGTTTGTAATAGAATTCCACAATTTTCCAAATTTTCAATCAACATCTCTCTGTAATTTCATCCAACTAATTGATAGCAGATCATGATAATGCCATTTTTATATATCAGATTGATAATATTGTTCCTATTGTTATACGGAGTTTCCCCATTCTGATGATAGACCAGAGGCAACGTTTGACCCATTATGGTCAGGATATTGTCTTCAAAGTTGCATTTGACTCCATACTTTCTTAAAAACTGAGTCCCAATTAGAACATCATAATTTTGGTTGGCCAAAACAATAGCTGAGGCATATACCACCAACGATCTAAATCTGAGTGGCAGTGCACTATACACTTCACAGATATAATAGTATCAGGCCAAGCAGTCCCATATTATTTCTTTTTAAAAACGGGCAAGATTATCATCCTTTCTACTGATTTGGTCAAGACAATATTGATTGATGCCCCGCTGTCTAAAATCACTCATGACCATACAAATTCGCCATTATATATGTGTATGAACACTCAGAGTATTGTATATTAGTACTATGGAGTGTATAGCAGCATTATTCAACAAAATGAGGGTGTGAATAATCTGTGCTATTAAATCAGGAAAATGATCCTTGATTGCGCTTAAGGAAATCAACAGGTTTGCTTCATCTACTTTAATATCAACCTATTCGTCCATATTATCAGTGGATCAAATCTCGCCCACTAGTTGGTTTTCATAAAGGGTGAGCGACCTCCTTAATTATTTCAGAGTTGATCCTCTTTTCTCTGGATCTGGTTATAGCATTGAGATCTAGTTTAACCACTTGATAAAAATGGTCTGGCGCGTTGTTGTCTACAAACATATTGCTGATGCCAATGTCTTCATACATGGTATTAGGAGGGATGGGGTTTAACCGCAGCTCTAGACTGCTCCACGCCTAGGATGTGGGCCCTTTTACCAACTCTTGTGTGGGGTTGGCTTCCTTAGACTGCACTACTTGAACAGCTCCTTGGGCTTCTTACTATAGCACTAGGCAGCGATGTGGCACTTTCCCCTGAACTGGTGACATTGTATATTGCTATTGTCTATCCGTTTGAATCCTTCAGCTTATTTCCTAAAACTTCTTGATCAAGAGATTCATTAGTGTTTTGGAAAACTTGTTGGTGTTCAACTTTATGACTGGACTAGGTATGTAGCTTCAATTAGGGGCCTCAAATGTGGCGCCTAACATCTTCAAGTGATCCACTATTTTTTAGGTTATTTTTCAGTGGCAACCGCAGAAAACATCATTTAATGCAAATTGTGATAAGGTAAAAAACCGCTTGTAATGTGATCCACATGCCAAAATCGGTAAATACTTTCTCTCCAACCAAAATATGAAATTCTTGATAGAATTGGTAGGTGAAATTTGCTAAGGTTTCGTCCTTCAGAAATTGAATCCCCATGAATTATTGCTTACATTTTGACATATGCGAGGGACTATCAAACTCCTTAATAATTTCAACTTGGGCCTCATAAATAGGACCAGCTGTCCCCCTCAAGATGAGACAATATCAAGTTCAGGCAGCTATTATCAGATCAGTTCATGACTGTCAAAGCTTTCTGTCTGTCGCCACACCCAAACATAGTCATTTTGAACTGGCAGAAGAACGTAGGGGCGTTATCCTGATAAAAATCAGGTAATTTAGGTGTGGATTTGAATCCCTCCAAATTTTTCTAACCGCTACTTGTGGCTTAGCAATCAGGCTGATGAGAGGAGTAATCTTAGGAGTCAGCTCCAAAATGTTAGTAATTGCAATCGGCATCTTTCTATAAGTTGCTAACTTCCTAACTGGGGTTCTTGGAGAATCTTCTTCAGCGTTGTTTGCCACATAAGGTTTGCATTCACATTTCTGATTTTTATACATTTCTACTTGTTTCACTAAACGTTCATATCTGAGCTGAGTGATCATAGTCACGCATGATCCACTTCATGTTCCATTTTTCAGGAAAAACTTCTCTAATCAACTCTTCTTTTTTCTTCTTTAAGAACGTATTTTTCCAAGCAGATCGTTGCTGAAGTTTTTTCTTCTTCTATTAAATCTTCGCATATAGTAATTCTCTCTTCTAGAGCTGCAAATTCTCTATGATTGTCTGGGAACAAGGAGTTCTTATTAGAATTACCAATCTCGTCCATAGTTTTCTTGATTTGTTTTTGTACTTCATCATGGATTTGGTTTTGTTAGAATTGGCTTATCTTACTCAACTACACCCCTGTAATGAGCACCAATTTTTAAAATCTGGTCCTGTACCTACTAGATCCCAGAAGTTAACTGCACAGGTTCAGTTATTATGTACAAGATAATTGTTGATTGATAAAGATGTATGAGTGATATTAGCATGGAGACTATTATCCGTAGCTGAATAAGTAAACCCTGTTGATAAGTGAACTAACGCTAAACTTGGAATTCTCCATGAAATGCTGATTATGCTGAAAATTAAAACCTTCTCCCTTCTTCCTTCTGAACTTAATCTATTCTTATATTAAGAGTTTATTGGACTTTGCTCCCATCACGCTGAGTCAGGGAGATCTGCTTCAAATGTTTGCTTCTCTTCTAAGGATATCAAAAACATTAATCTTTATTAAACAAAAGAGTCAAAAAAAATATTGTAATACAACAATAAACTGAAGATGTATAGATTTCTTACTGATATTGATCTGCTTTATTTATAAAAAACTAGGGAATTCTTAAAGAATTTGGCACCAACTACTCTGTGGGCGCCTCAGTCAAGAAATGGCAGCTGTTGCTGTTGAATTTCCACTTCATAGTCTATTCTGACAATGGTCTTCTTCATATATATAAAAATTCCTCTGTTGGACATCCCAGAGACCTAAAAATGGAAGGAGCAAGAAAACATGCCCCTAACGTTTCTGCTCAATCACAGTGAAACAACCACATTTGGCTAGTGACCTGCCTAGGTTTGGGTCTCTTTAACCATTTTATCAGATCACGAACTAACTGGCAAATTAGCTTGTTGCAGGTGATATCACTCGCCTCACAACTCCAAAAAATTGCCAATAATTCAGTGATGAAAACTGATGATTTATTCGGTACATTAATAGTTAATCAATGATCAACTATCAGATAACTCAAATTCATCATCAACTATGCCTGACAAGAACTTAAGCATTCACATTGATTGACCCTAGCAGATTTAAACCTGGATAATTACCATAAAATCTGCAAACATTATCAAACTGATATCGAAATCAACCAATATCTAATTAATTTGCTAGTGGGGCTTATCCCCTAAAGAAACAGCAGATTCTCTAACCTAGGAAGCTGGAAATGTGTCAAAAGCCCAGCAATCATCAGTCCATGAAATCAGATAGCTGTCCTTCTTTGTTAGGCTGTTTAGATTCCTGTGTTTAATTACTATTTTGTGACCACCATTTTTCTTTTTATAGTAATAATGGGACAGCCATGGACTCTGGGAGGGCTTTAGTAAGCTAGCATCTGATAGTTGCTTAATCTCAGCCTTTATGTATTGCTTCACTACCTTTGATTTCCTAGATATGGCTCTAATCATATTGGGGTTGATTCTCCTACGTCAAAACTGTGTCCAGTCTTTCATGTTTTTATATTCAACCACTGACGTGAAAAACATCTTGATAATCTTCAAATAATTGATGCACTTACTTATGTTCCTCTTGAATTAACCTATTAGATATTTAAACTTGAGGAATGGTGTAAATTAATAGTATGTGCCCAAAATAAAAGTGATTTTAATAAAAAGTATCTTATCAATATCTTAAATGAGAATTAATTGAGATTGGTGGACATTCTTCTTTCCAATCTAAGGAAAAAGAATGTTGGAGTTAGTGTTCCTGATTCTGCTGCTATGATTGGCCCATCACCTGCCAAATTTTTAAATAATAATGTGGATATCAACAATATGAGTACCCACAATGAAAAAAACCTAGAGTATTCTTGGTGGAATCCTAATGACTGGAGGAATACGATTTATCATAAAAATCGACTTAAAATGGTAAATACTAATACTAAAAATACTCCAACTCCTCAGTCAAATATGAGGAGTATAAAATCGCATGGATTGGAACCTCCGCAAGGCAGAAGGTTTTACCTGTTGATGATTGGGTGTGAGTAAACCAATCATCATCCAAATCCAACTACCATTGAGGTGCAAAGATTTTACTTGAGGATGATAGGGCAAACATTAGCCAATCATTACCATCCGAGTCTGACTACCACCAAAATACCCAATCATTACCATCTGAGTCAGACCACCACCGAGGTGAAAAGATTTTACTCGCTGGTGATTGGATATGATTCATCAAATTGTTACCTCATGGGTCAGTTTTACCTCTAAAAAAATTTTATCTTCATTCTGATAGGCCAAAAGCCTATATTCCCTAATATGTAAGACTGAGCTTTGCATTCTTTCGCCTCAAATATCAATGGTCTCGAAATTCAAACTAGTTTAAATAGGAAAAGCTAGTATTGACAAGGGGACTTTTTCTGGTTTTACCCTGCCTGTTTAATAAAAAACATAAAAAACCAAAGCAATTATTATTTTATACTTTTACTAAAAAGTAAAATATCTCATTTCAATATATTATTTGTGGTGTCCATTAGCAGATCCCACAAATTGGAGCCCAACGTGGGGGTCGAGTCCCCCTGAATACTTCAATAAGTACTAAAAAAGAAAAAAGAAATGGAGAGTGTCACCCGCTGGGTGCGAAATGGGGAAGAAACTGAAGAAGATGATCACATGGACAGTCCTACCGCTTTGATATTTGAAAAAAACCAATTTAAGCCCATATTAATACCTGAGTCTCATTGCATCACTTGGCCAGCCACTGAAGCTGTGAGAGATCTTACCCATGACATTCTTAACCCTGGTGACATTGCATCTTGTGAACGAGCATCGTTGGTAGAGGAATGTCACTTGTTTCTCTATGAGACTAGTGTCCTCCCAGAGACCTATGGTCAGCTTACAAATATGACCACCTATGTACGCAAGTTTGATCATCCTGCCTTGGTCCATATGATGCATCTTTTAGCTGGCCATCATGAAGAGCTATATTGACACCAAGATACTCATGTAGCTTTGAATTCAGCCTATGATAAGCTGTATCACCTGACCTCCAAACATCTTGGAGCAGTTAGAACTGGTGTAGAAGCTAATCGTCACTTCATCATACAGCTGCATGATCAACTTGCTACTATGGATACTGGGATTGTAAAGTATGTTGAGGAGGCCATGAAGATCTTTAGGTATGAGCTGAACGCATCTTCTGCTAGCACCCGCTCATTGTTGGAGGAATTTGCTAAAGAGCTTGAAAAGCAAATTGAGCAAACACATCATGACCTTTCAGCCCCCGACTTTGTCCTTCAAGAAGAATATGAACAGCGTGTGGCTGTGGTGGAGCAGCAGTTAATTCAGGCATTTTCGCATGTTGATAGCTTGAATGTCATCTGTTGCTTGAACCATATAGCGCCACCACCACCCTCGCGGCCAAGGTTGTTCATCTAGAAAAGGAGCTAGCTCTTAAAGCTTCGCTCAAAAATACCAAATATTTGGCCCGTTGCTTGACTGAATGTGAAACGAAAGCCAAAGCAATGAAAGTTTCGCTGGAAAGCCCTGTATTATTGAAGGAAATATTTAGTTGACTAACAAAGGTCGAGCAAAAATATGAGCAGATTAAAGATGGAGTACAAGGCCCAAGCTCTCGCTCTCATGACGATGAAGGGTGTAACCAAATGAAAGAAGAGTTGAAGAACTACTTGAAAGCCGTGGACATTGCACAACTAAACCTAAGCTCAATGGTATCCCAACTCCATTTCCAAGTCTCTGCAATGGAGAGCCGAGTGTTAGATCTTGAAAATCAAAAATCAAGAATTGAAGCACGATTGAGACTATATGAATCTGGGCCCCTAGAAGCCCTTTCCAACCTGGAAACCCAGCTTGAAGCCATGCATGACCAGTTCAATCGCCTCTAGCGGGCCTTTGATCAGTTAAGTTACCACTCTGAAACCTTAGAAGCAGAAGTTCCAGCTATTCACACCCTTTTTGGGAATGACCCTCATTCATTCAAGCCTACGTTTAAAGACAAGTTCATCCCCAGCAAGGGCAGCATTGCTTCGTTTTTATATGTTTACAAAGTGGCTATGGAAGGGGCAACTGATCGTCAAAAGGCCAAACATATTCTTTCCTGTTTGGGCCGCATGGCACAAGAGGTGATGGTCCCACATATGGACGCTCTTAGCACCTGGTCCAAGGTTAAAGAGGCCCTCATCAACACGTTCAGCTCTAAACATTCCTTAAGCATAAAAAGCAAGCTTTCATGCGGATGAGTATCTGGAAAGGAGAGTCTGTGGTTGCCTTTGTGGAACAATTTTATTTAGAAGCACAGACGCTATTAATCTCAAAGATGATGACTTTGGATGATGCCGTATCTGCCGTTTTAACCAGAGTGGCTTCTTACCCCTCGCTAGTGATGCACATCACTTCAGTTAAACGCTATTTCCATACCATTCAAGATATCAAGGAGGCATTAATAGATGTCGCCAATTTCCATAGGCCCGAAGTTCCACATGGAGCAGTATCTCGCCTCATGTTTTAACCATCGATGATCCAAAGCCTAAGCCTTGAGCCTTAGCTATTGAGGCTAATAAGGAGCCCCTTCAGATAATGGGTCCTAAAAAACAAAACCCCAAAGCAACCCGTCCTGAACGCCCTCAGTGCGAATACTGTGACAAGTTCAGCCACATGAGGCTACATGCTGGAAAAAGAAAGCTGACGCCGAGGAACAGGAGCAGGGAAAAGAAATGTCAGCATAGGGAAAGGCACACCTACTGCTGACAAATCTCATGTGCCTTACTCACTTAAACAACTTATGTCACCACCTCAAGTTACAAAAACCTCAGGGGATGATTCTTAGAGAATATGGATGAGGTTGGCTATTATGTTGTAGGAGCCCCTGCTGAAGTGGAAGTTCCTGATCGCTTGAATGCTGGAGGAGTCAATGAGGCCACTATACCTGAAGAGACGTATCTCTGCCAAGTCTTAGGGTAGCCAATTGTAATCAACACTGCTAGTGACGCAGATGAGGTGGTGTCTCATCTTATTCGCCCTATCCAGCATGGCCACACCATGAAAACCATCCAAAAAAATTACCTCAAGACCGCATGCAAATTAACCTCCAATTTTCATCTTAGAGAGGTCTTAGCACTATTGCCCACTTTTGGGGGGATAGTTACAAAGGTCAAAGTGGTTATCCAAAAAGTTTGGGTAATGGCCATCCTAGATACAGGCTCCTCAGTGAATGTAATCTCCTCCAAGCTGATAAAAAAGATCAAGCTTGCACCAGACTTGGAGTACACCCAAGACTATGGAACCGCTGGCCCAAACAACACCCGTGCGCTGGGTGCTTACTCATCCCTACCCATTTGTTTTGGGAAGCTTATCTTATTGGCCCCCACTGTGGCTTTAGAAAACAACAATTATGATATGCTTATAGGCACACAGTTCATGATCAAATATGACAGCATTATTAATATGAAGCAAGGGATTTTGTCATTGCTCAATTACGAAGTTCCCTTAGTTCTAGCCAATAAAGGACCCAGCAATAAGGAGTCCTTATGCATGTATATTAACCCCACAAAAACTGCGACAAAAAAGGGCAGGCTGCCAATAAGCTCTGCATCCCCCTTCCTAACTCACAAGTGGATGAAAAGATACCACCCTACCATAACTGTAACACCCCTACCAACATTCTTGAGGGGGGCAATGTCAGACATTCTTCTTTCTGATCTAAGGAAAAGAATGTTGGAGTTAGTGTTCCTGATTCTGCTGCTATGATTGGCCCATCACCTGCCAAATTTTTAAATAATAATGTGGATATTAACAATATGAGTACCCACAATGAAAAAAACCTAGAGGATTCTTGGTGGAATTCTAATGACTGGAGGAATACGACTTATCATAAAAATTGACTTAAAATGGTAAATACTAATACTAGAAATACTCCAACTCCTCAGTCAAATATGAGGAGTATAAAAATCGCATGGATTGGAACCTCCACAAGGCAAGAAGGTTTTACCCGTTAATGATTGGGTTTGAGTAAACCAATCATCATCCAAATCCAACCACCATTGAGGTGCAAAGATTTTACTCAAGGATGATAGGGCAAACATTAGCCAATCATTACCATCCGAGTCTGACTACCACCAAAATTACCCAATCATTACCATCTGAGTCACACCACCACTGAGGTGAAAAGATTTTACTCGCTGGTGATTGGATACGATTCATCAAATTGTTACCTCATGGGTCAGTTTTACCTCTAAAAAATTTTTATCTTCATTCTGATAGGCCAAAAGCCTATATTCCCTAATATGTAAGACTGAGCTTTGCATTCTTTTGCCTTGAATATCGATGGTCTCAAAATTCAAACTAGTTTAAATAGGAAAAGCTAGTATCAACAAGGGGACCTTTTCTGGTTTTGCCCTGCCTGTTAAATAAAAAACATAAAAAACCAAAGCAATTATTATTTTATACTATTACTAAAAAGTAAAATATCTCATTTCAATATATTATTTGTGGTGTCCATTAGCAGATCCCACAGAGATTCACCAAACTCTTAATGTTCCTTGACTATGATATCTTGAATAATCAGGCTTTGAGTAATAGCTCAATAAGACATTTATAAGCTGGGTTGAGGATTCCTGGTAAATTTATTTGTTCAATTATACTGACTTCAACAACACTATTATATGTAGAAAGCAGTTTGGGGGTATACTCAAGGTTAAGTTAATAAAATCACTCTTTGTTCTCCTAGTTATTTTTTGCATCCTGGGTGACATAAAATGGTATGCCTTCTGCTTTCATCTCTTAAATTAGGAATTTTTTTATCTCTTCCAAAGGTGAAGATATCATTGAGGCAAAGTGGAAAAAGGGACTTGACCAGACAAGAGTATTCTTCTACATTTATTCTTTGTTATCTAGTATGAGGAGAAATTCATAGTTGAGGAGTGATAAATAAACCTTTTCTTAGATTAATAACTCCTTTTTTTTTTAGTACTAGATGGTAGATTAATAACTCCTTTGTACTCAATCAACTACTGCGTCCTAATAAGTATATCATAATGGAAAATTGTCCAGGGCAACTGCGGGAAATAAAAAGTATTAATTCAAATTTGGAAGGGAAATTATGACATAATGCTTTGGTAATATTGAGCTGACAGTACTGTACACTTGATTGTACTATAAATCATTGGAAAGTTTAACCTTTTTGATGAGATGGGGTGAAACAGCGCTAATTAGGGATCCTGTATCCAAGATAGACATTACTCTGACCATCTGAATTACTTCAATCTTTTTTAATTGGTTCCTCCAAACTTTGGCAGTAGGACTGAAACTTCTTTAATGTGAACATTAGATTAGGCTTCTGTGAAGTCTTAGGATATTTTTTCATAATATCCAACAGACTGTGTGCTGCAAATTTTGAAATTTTCAGTAATTCGTGACTCTATTAGTGTGCCTGGCTAGACAGAATCAAACTTTTGTCCTCTGCTCTTTCACCATCATTGGTGACCTTTTTCTAAAATCCGCAGGGCATCCCACCAACCCAACACATTAACAACTTCACCTCTTGAGGCTTAACCACTAAATCTGGTCAAAAGGTCTTCTCCTAGGAATTGTACGTCAATTAGGGTTCTAAGGTATCCTTTGACTCCAAAGGGGTTCCTCTCCTTCGGTCCCTTTTATCCATCAGTGTTCATGGTCAGTTGGACAAGTTACCGTGGGGTTTCTCTGTAGCTTCAGGTTAAGAGTTGGTTGCACTGACAACTCCAGGCGTTTTAACTCAGCACCTAACCTCTGGGAATCTTCAGTCCCACCTCTACCAGCCAAGCTAACCTCTTTCCACTTTAAAGCTAACAGATGTAGGCGATCAACAATTATAGAAAACAATTAAATGTTGAAAATTTGAAGATTTTTTATTAGGAGATATATTTACTTGTTTATAAGAGTTTACCCATCTATTAACATAATTTATTTTTATTAACATCTCTCAATAATTAGCACTCTAACTGGTGATCCTAAGAATTAACTCTATGGGTAGCAAAAATCTTCTTAATTAATTGTTTTCCACATTCAATATATGTCAACTAATTTTCAGCATCAGTTGTTGATTCATTGATTATAATTTCTTATTGTTAACTATTATTGGAAATTTCTCAGCATAGTTCTCTAGTAATTCATAGCATTATTCATTATAATATCCCCTTCTCACTTGAATCTTAGATCCACTTTTTATATAGCCAGCTAACTGATCATCCTTGGCCTCAGTCGCTGACTAATCTAAAATAGATAAACAATTGAATCATCCTTGGCCTCAGTCACCAGTGATCCAGTAAACCTCAACGTCAAACCCTCAATTTGACATAGTTATGAATTTAGTAATAATTATAAGTATTTGACATCATTGGCCTCAGTCACCAGTATTGATTTTGATCAAAATGTTATTAGGAATCATCCTAATAAATACTCAACGTCAGATAGGCAATATACCGTCCTAAGTAATTATAATCAGCATTGCGACATCCTCAGCCTCATTTTCCAGTGCTAAAATGCACCAATTTTCTGTTGTGATGACCCCTAAGCCTTTCTTGATCTGTCAGACCAAAGCAGCTCACCCCAACCAAATGAGGAGCTCAAATTGGTTTATATTATTGATTAACTTAATAAAACTTTTAAATAGTCAGCATCCATCCTTGACATATTTAAACCTAAAATTAATAATTTTGCGAGATATTTATCTGGTAAAATAACAACACTGTGCATGCTCAAAATGGGTCAGATCAACAGGGCAAGGCATTGCTCAGCATTGCTCTTCATGTCAATAATTCTAGGACATCCAATAACTTGACTTAGTTAAATGTCCTCTGTGAATTGGGCGTAGTCAATATCTTTAGCGTTCAAGCAATCCAGAATGGCAATCTCAGCGGTATATCTAAAACAGATAACCTGTGACCTTTTGACCCCTTTTGAAGCGTTGAAAGAATTGTTTCATCTTCGAGATGAGCATGTAAAAATGTTTCAATTTCAGGTACTAAATGCTGGATGGCTTTAAGGGTAATAGACTATAAGTTGACCACCCTATTCCCTTCTTTGGCAAAGGCAGGCTTCTTCTTGAAACACATGCCTTTGGTGTGTTGTTCTCATTTTCAGTAAATATAATTGATTTTCTCCACCTCCTTAGGCTTTGTTTACTCCGCTGTATAAGATCTGTGGTTTGTGGGAGTCTTTTTTAGAGTCTTTGGCTTGTATATATCAAATACATTGAGCAGGGCCTCTTTAATGTCTAAGACAGAGAGATGAAGCTTAGTTTGATAATTTTGACATAAATGGCTAGGTTGGTATTACTAGATAAACCAGTAGCCTAGGAAGCTAAATCATTGTCCAATGTAAGCATCTTTGAGGTCAGCAGCTTTTGAGACTAAATATAGAGGCGATACACAACTTTAACCAGGGTTTCATTTTGCATTAACAATTCTCATGAAGTCCTGCGTTGGGATTTTAATATGCCCATATTACACAGCTGATTAGATTACAATATAGTTGTTTGCCACTAGGAAATTATGATCTTCTATTGGGTGTGAGAGTTATCATTTTCAAATAATAACTAAAGTTCAGAAAAGAAACTATAATAAATATTTACTGATCTAAAGCAGGTTGATCCGCCAAGTTGTTATTGTTTTGTCAGTGATGATTTCCAACAAAGCTTTTACTTTATGGTTTGATTGCTAATTACTAATTGGTAATTTAATCAATTTAATTAAATTGGGGTTTGTCAACAATTGACTCAGGAATCAATGTTTAGTTACTAAAGCATCAACAATGCTTCTGGTAGTAACTTGCAGTTTAACCTTATAGGTAATGTGGCCTGCTGTTGATGGGTAAATGTCCCATTACATAAGTAAGTAAGTTATTAGCCCAATAAGGCTACTCTGATGAATTAATTGAATATCGTGGTGACACTTTCCTCAACAAGCCAAAAAGAGGTCATACTTCTAGTTGGCGGTGAAATCTGACTAAGCGGATGAGGAAGGTCCTCATGGGTGCGATCTCAGAAGGCTGATTCACTTGCAACGGCTGCCGTTTACCAGTGAGGCGCCAATGGAAGAGTTGGCCACTGGATCCCCTATAAATTACCTGATTCCATAGTAAATAAAGCAGATAAAAAAGCACATTTACTTTAATAACATAAGACTTTTTCATTTATTGTATAGTTAACTCTTGGGATGAGATTTTAAGAATTGTAGTTCTTTGTCTAAATTATTTGGCTATCAAGATCTCCACAGATTCTGCGAGAATAGAGAGGACAGGGAGAGAAGACCCCTACCTTTACAGAGATACCTTAAAGAGTTTGAAAGTCAAGCACCAGTTTAGCGTTGGACTTAATACTCAACGTGGTTTTAAGAGAGCTCAACTATAGCAATAGTCTTCTTACTAATACTACCCAGCAATATTCAATTGTTATTAATAATTCAATCAACTACATATCAACAACTGTGAATAGTTTACTGAAGAGCCAAAGCGAGCCACACATCCAGAAGTTTATATTTGGTACATATTGTTTATAGTAACTATCGCACAAAAGTTAATAGTATGTAATTTATACTTAACCTTTTCATATAACTTATTTTTAAGCGCTTTATTAAATTCATTATAGCTATTCAGGTCGTCCATGTAAGGTACCATAATCTCCTGATTACGCATCTTAAACAAGACAAAATATGATTAATCTTTTGATGATCATTTGCACCTTCAATTATGGTTTTATAAACGTATAGAAAAGATGCGATACTCCCTTTTACAAGTGTAAACTTGTCATTAAAGTAGGTTTAAAGGTAGTGGCCTCCAACCATCTAGTACTAAAAAAAGGTAGTGGCCTCCAAACTTGTAAAAACATGTACTACAGGAACTTCAGATTCAGTAATTTTGGTATGGGTGTTTCTCTGTTCAACTTGACAAGAGGGTCAACATAAATAATCCAGTAGAGAGTCAAGATGTTTCCATATACTTTAGAGCAATTATTGGTACGACATCCAGCAGATCGTTTGTCTTTTTGAGAATGGCTTTATCATCCTTCAGGCTCTAAATGCAGATATCTATATCATAAATTCATTGACGAGCAGATGAGTGGTAAATTTTTAAGAGTTTTTTATCTTCTAAACTCCAATGCGCTGATTTAAGTCCTCTAAATATCCTTGCATTCAGTGCTTTGATGAGGCTTGTCAGTCTTAACTTTAAGCTCTTCTCTGAGAGTATTCCAGAGTTTCTCGGCTTCATTTAAGTGACAATAGATTTAGTTAATGTCTTCTCAAAAGGTGATTTACTCTCATATTTCTTTAATTTGTTGGTCATTTAAAAAATAGACAAAGTAGACAACTAAGTCATATGGGATGCCAGATCCTGCTTACATTATCTACAAGAGAAGTAATATTTTAAAATAATGATTGAGTCTCTGAAGTTCATTGGGCTTTAAGCTCATCATATATCCTTTAGGCAAGCTCTATTTAGGATTTGATGAGTTTTGATCTGTTCTTACTCATTTTGACGGCTAGTAGAATCATGCGCCACCATTTCACCACAGGGTTCTGCATCTTGTCATCAAAGCTCTTAAGCAAAAATTTTCAAGTAGTTACCAGATTATTTTATCAGATTAAGCAATATCTTTTCCATATGAGTTACATAGCATTCTCCATATGCTTATTGACCCCAGATTCGATGGTCCACATTTTGTTATGAGGTTAAATTATATAGGAACAATTTGCTTCAATCAATCAGCGGACACACACATACTTTGAAATGCTTAATTTATATACCTTTTCATAGGCCCCCTATAAGGACCCTTGAATTAGAATATACTGATGAAATTCATCATTAGGGACTCTTAGTAAATGTACAATATGGTAAAGCGCTGGGTGTGAGATTGCAAGATGTAGCAAAATAAATATACACTTGATCCATATCTTTCTGGGAGAGCACTAGATACATATAAGTTCACAAGAGTCCTGTCCATGGTGGATGCCCTTTTGCAGCTGGCTCTTTCTCCTAAGTTAATGACTTCTCAAAGTAAGTCTTAACATCATTGATTTATAATCAAGGTTTTAAGGCGAGATTATGTATTTCCTCTGGTTTTTCCTTTGCAAGTTCAAATGTGATCAAGAGCGCACTTCCCATTTACTCATCTTCTTCACTGTTTCTTGTTGTACTCAGCAAGTTATTTTATCAATTGGATTATCTTCCATGGTGTGATAGATTAATTGCAGGTATTGTTAAGTGTTGACTGAGCCTCTATAGTGAGCACCAGCCTGTAGGGCTTCCGTTTTTATGAATTGATAGTGTTGAGCCTAAGAAATACGACAGTCAATACTTGCAGCAGTCTAAGGCTCAAAACAGGTATATTAAAAAATTTTGAGGGTGCTAATTCACGCTTAGATCCTATCAGCTAGCGTATCCGCCTATAGTAAGATTGACAAAAGGATTCATTTAAGTCAAGCACCATAACGAGATATAGATAAAATGGCTTAACTTAATTTAGTATAAACTAGGGGTTTTATACATTACATATGACAATATAGAATCCATAAGGGAAAAGATTAATAAAATTAATGAATTAGGAGATCAATATGTAACGTTCGTGGTCTAGCGATGCATCCAGGTTGAATGATGCCTTTGAAGATTTTTTCAATAGGTAAAATATCAAGAATGAACCAAATTGGGTGAGGCTTGGTTTCACTTAGGTTAATTTTAAGTCAGATTCTTGTTTCCTACCCTATTGTGTATACATCTTAAATCTTTCAAGCTTTAAACGTCACCTGATGACTGAATCATCTGAAGTTGTAATAATTTTTCTTCTCCTAGTCAGGATTTTATTTTGGTTTTTGTGGGCTCAATTCAGTCTGATTGGGATCTCCTAGTGTCAAGTTTTCCCTTCAACAATTGATTTTACCTTATAGTTAATTGAGGAGATTTCTGTAAACCCTTATCAGGTCTAGGTTTTATTTCTCTTGTGGGATTTAGTTAGCTAAATCTTCGCATAATGTCTGATATTTTGATATACAACAAGCACTGATATAAAATAATCAGCGGATATACCTTGTAAGGGAAAGATTTCTAATGATTGATGAAGATCTGAGAGGATTCAAGGATGATTTTATCCTTTAGAGTAGTGTGTATCTGCCGTGCACTACATTTTGGTGCTCACTAAAGAAGTTCATGTTATAACTAAATTCAGAGATTAATAAAATTTAAAATGGATCCTACTAGTGAAAAATAACAAAAGCAACCAATCTATTGTGTTTCTATGTCAATAAGATAAGTCCTTCTTTACTATCCCAAGCTGAAGTTTAATGAAGCTATATGCTTCAATGGAAGGATTTAAATTTTACTATTTCACTGCTGAGTAGTTTCAACATATTGGACATACTATTGCGTGATTCCATCTCTTTAGTCAAAAAACTAATGACCTTTTGCCTTCTCTATTTTATCGCCGATATTTTAAGAGAATTACTCCAGGATTATGAAACATATTATGGCATGAATCATGGCAAGATACTTTCCTCCAACAGCAACATTAAGTTTCTTAAATGATATAATACTAGTTATAAAACCATCTTTATGAAATTATAAGATGACCATTTGATGGTACTTTGCTTTAATTAGGAAGTTTATAAATCAAACTAACAGAACATAGATGCTTGCAATCCTTGCACAATCAACTGGAGAACAATTTTACAGGGATGTACAACAAGTGATAGAGTTCAACCATGTGCTCATTCAGCAGAATCCCACAAAGATTGGATGAACTTATCAACCAGCTGAACTGCAACGTGATTATAATCAACTGAAAAGTAATTAACAATAGAGGTGTTACCACTGAGTGTGTTCAAGGAGTAATATGATCCATCTAGAAGCCCAAAACGCCATTGATGCTTCATGAGCTGAGATTCAGCAATCTGAATATGTAGAAGAACTCAGCCATTACACTCAGAAGGAGGTTCAGTTTATGGCACAACACAATAGCAGCACTGTGGAAGCTATTTATTACTACAGGAGCTAAAACTTATTTAGTGCCAGGAAGTCTCCATGCTTCAAGAAATTGAGGCTTTAAAGAACAATTGTATCATCTACATAAGAAATGGGAGATGTAATACAAGCTATTTGATTTTAATGTATAACTTAAGAACTATGTGAAATTAGAAAATACCATAAAGGCTGAAAATGTGTAGACTAGATACTTGATACGCAAATTAAAGGCTGAAATAACTTCATCAAAACTGTTTAATTGGCAATTTGAGCAAGAATGGATGAACTATTATGATAGGAATGATGCATTAAAAGCCAACCTACATGAAGGATGCTGTCAATGTGAACCTTGATTTATGGAAAAAACAGGCTTTAACTATTTAAAAATAAATCATTGGAAGTGGAGTCTATATTAATCCCAGCAAGCCAAACCCAGAGATTCATACCAGCAGCTGCTAGGCTTACCTCGTTTCTCAGGAACTTCATCTCAGGATCAGATTAGCTCTAATGACCCTAGCATCCAGGGCACCATGTCAGGTCATCTAAAGATATTGTTATTACCTTTGACCCAAAATGTCTTTTAACCTTTTCAAATCTCCAATCCTGTCAAGCTTCCCAAGTTATGTTTGGTATGTGAATATACAATTTTCTTTAAAAAATGTCTAAGATTAACATGCATGGATCTGAAGATCTTTTTAGGAGATTAAAATGTAAAATTAATTAGATGATCAAAGCCATAGCCTGATCATGCCTTACCTAAAGGACAACTGGTCTTTTGTGGTTGTTTAGAATGTTGTGTTAAGAGAATCTTGCAAGTCCCAAGATAATTGTCCACCAATAAATCTGAATTTATGAATATTTGTTCATGAAAGAATTGGACCATGTCTGAGTTTGTCAAATTGGTCTAAAATAAGACTCAGGTCAAATTGGGAGCAAATGTGATGGCCAGTTTTTGACATAAAGTTGCTTTATAAAATGCTATAATTGCTACCCTGAGTTTCAACACTCTCTATTGTTTGCATTGGTCTTGAGTATAGACACCCTGTCTATGATCAATTACTTGATGTGAAAATATTAATTTTGCCCACCTACAGAGTGATGCATGATACTCGCTTTAATCAATGGCCAGGTAACATTTAAAACATGGTAGGAATTAGCTACCAACAACATGGAAGTTCTGAATCTTGACGGAAAATTGCTGAAGTGATCTGTTGTATTTTTGACTTCATAGGTGATTATGCCTCCAATTGGCCAATAAAGTGAACTAAAAAGCTATATCGCTTTGCCTGGGAACACAAGGACCAGAGTAAACAACTGACAATAGAGAATGGATGCTCTATCGTCAAACTTTCATCTATACCATTTTAACAGTAAAAAAATTACCAACAATAAGCACTAGCTGTAACCCAAAGCCATTACGCTTGGCTTTAGAAAGAGTTATATGAGATTATTTCCAAACATTATGCTATTCAAATTTCAGAAAAATCCCAGATTGGGGAATCAGTTGAATGTGACAACTTGACTCCCTTAAAATGAGTCTGATTGGATCTTCTCTTATAAGCTTTTAGTCATTATTCTGGACAAAAGAGAGAAGATTTAGACTATAATTGATCAGGGTGATACCCCCGCTGTTCTTACATTTAACGCAATTCAAATAATTCTCTAATTGCACTTATAACAAAAATCTTGTGATTAAAAATTGAGTTTGTGCAACTTAAAATAGCAGTACTTGAGTCAACGTGATCTCAAGTCACTTTACAAAAAATGAGTGTCACTCCTGATGTGGCCCAATGCCAGCATTATGGAATGGCTGGTCCAGAAAGTACTATTGAAGTAGTTTATAGTGCTTTACCAATAAGGATTGGCTCCTTACATGTTTGCTTTCCTGCTATAGTAATTCCTAGTAGTAATTTTCTATTCTTTTCAATACCAGTTTTCACAAATTTTATTAAAAAGTTCTTGAATATGAAAAAAAAACAATTTTAAGATCCTTGGCCATTTGTTGCCTTTGCACTAATTTAGAAAAAAAGGTTCCTCTTACTATCAGCTATAACTTCATCAATGTAACCTACAACAATGGGGCATTACTCAATTGCTAGAAGCAGGTTTGTCATAGTATCAGTTCCCTCCTCTAAACATTTCTGAAAAACTGTAATTCCTAGCAAGCATCTACAAGTTGCGAGCTACTTTCTGGGTAACAATGAGTTGTGAACACTGGACTATCATAGGAGCTTCCTAAAGACTATTGGGTGAAGAAATACTCTCCATGGAAAAGTCACAAATTGAGCTCCACGTAGATCCTGGGTTAAACACCACCATCCATAAGGATATTTGCGTTCTCCTGACCAAGTTAACTTCTAAAACAATTCCTGTAAAGAATAGATTGAATATTGCATATGTCCATCTAGAACTAAGAGAAGATTTTCAGTCCATTGAAGGCTTAGAAGAGCAATGGAGTTTGTCTATCATGGTTTCAGCTGTTTGAAAGAATAATACTCATCCAATATGGCTGTGCTATTACCCAATGGAAGGCCCAGTATGCCAGGGGCACAGTAGGCCTATAAAATAGAAATGGACATTTTAGTAATCAAGTGAGAGTATTATAGATCTTATGCATACCATAGGCGCCCCTAACAAGTCAAAAGGCTAAATGGGGGCAACTTTTGGTCTTAATGAAGCAACCTCATGGTGGGAGAGACAGGGGATGTGACTACTTTTTGAGTTTTATGGGCTGTTGGTTATTTTTAAGAGGATGGATCAGAGTAAAATTGTTTCATTTTTTATATAGATTGCGCAAGATTGGTGGTATATTGAAAAAGCAAATTAGGTTTTAGGGGTGCGTGACTTGCACAATGTATTTGCAATAGTGTTTAAAAATGTACGGCAATACAAGTTTAATTGATGTGTAGTAAGTCACTGGATCTATGGTCAGAACATCCGTTTTATGATTAATGATAGCATTCCATGGATGATGGTGTTTATACCTGATTGAATCAAAAAGCAAGATAGGTGTTGAGGATGGCGAGATTGAATTGATTAAAATAGGGTAAAAGTGGGCTAATATAATAATAGAAATAAGAAAATAAACCAGCAATATACCCTAAAATGGGAATGTTACTATATAGGAAGGCGGGGAATAATTGGAGAGGAGCTCATGCACACTATTGAGCTGAACCCTGTAGTAAATCTAATTAGTAAGGTCAATACGAGTTAGTAATTTTGGATAAATCTTTTCAAGGTTCAGATCACACCATTTAAATTTGATATCTTTTGTTTAAGACCAGAGAATAATCCAAATTAATAGTTTTAATCTTGCATGGATTCTTTTGGACTGATGGGACATTGCAACTAGTTTAAATATACTCATTCCAAGTGGTAGATCATTTCAACAAACATCATGGGTGTATTAAATGATGTAGGGGTTCAATCCACAATATATTCTTATTAATGACTAATCTAGTTTACCAATCTTGTTAAGGATAATATGGTGCTTGGGAGGGATTAGGTATTTTCTTGCATTTTGGAAGTAATAAGGATATGATTGGGATGAACTTAGGGTAATCCCAGAGGCCTTTAGACTGGACTAAATCCTTTAAAGCTCACTTCTACTATTTTCAACAAGGTAGTAGAAAATAATCGCAGAGAAAAGGATCCTTGTGAAAAGGAAGTAACCAATTGAACATCTTCCACATGAGCAAGGTCACTGGGGTAGGATGTAGAGCCACATTAGGCCTTAGGTCGCTATTAAGCCTAAAGGTTATTGTTATTGGTTATGTAGAGAGGCATGGCATAAGGACTTACATTACCTGCCCAATGTAACTCAAAGAGAATTTAAAAATTATCCATTAGATTGATTAGAGGGCTTATTGGAAGAACTAAAAGATAAGCCTTGATTTTATCACATAGTTATTGTCAAATATAAACCATTAGTAATTACAATTTGGGGTGCGCTAAAAGATTTTCATACCTCATTGACGCTAATGATGTGGACCAATATGCTCTTGCCCATAAGAAGCAGTAGTGACAACAATAAAGCCTTACAAAAAGAACTTGATTAATCTATTGAAGCATGGCATGCTAGTGCCATCTCTCAGCCTTTGGACCAGTCTAGCAATTTTTGGAATAAGGAAATCTCCAAACGATTAAAGATTGTTTATTGTCAATTAAAAATTACTATAAAGATTATATCAATTTCTATAAATAGACGATGCACTTTATCAATTAGGTGGTGCAGATATTTTATTGCTTTAGATCTCATTCATGTCTAATTACAGATTAATATGCCTAAATAGGAATAGAAGTAAAGCGCAAATAATATGTTAAAGGGCTATACTAACTGACATATTACTCATCATTCTCCAACGCGCCCACCATCTTTCAGAGAGCTCTGAACACCTTATTAGGGGATCTAAAATTGAGTTGCGTCCTGATTTTTTGATTTTAACATTTTTTGCTAACCTTAAAACAGTAAAAGTCACATTTGTGAAGTAAGCAAACAGATAGCAGAGCTCAGCTGAAGATTAAACTGAGCTAGTGTTGATATACAAACCCATATGGAGTACTTGGAGAACATTGTCATTACTAAAGTGATACGCCCCAATCCTAAAAGCTTGAGGCAGTGAACCTTATTAGAAGCCCTAAAAACAAATGGTATGTGAAGGTTTTTTAGGATTGTTGGATACTACCATCAGTTTATTGAAGGATTCTTATAGTTTACTGAACCGTTGTTCCATTTACTAAGGACAGGGTGGCTTTTTAATGGTCCAAAGGGTGTGAGAATGCTCTAAATAAGCTAATGGGAACTTTAGCACTAGAGAATTTACTACGTTACTAAATTTAAATTGACCAATAATCATTCAATCTGATGCATCCTTGACTGCCATTGGGGATATACTATCACAATGTGATAAACATGAGGAACACTTGTAGCTCTTTTCAGCTGCTCATTCACCAAGAAGGAGAGAACTATACAGGATTGAGCTTCATGTTTGGCCATTATAATTGCTTGTAGAAATTTCGCATTTACCTTCATGGGACCATATTTAGATTGTCACTGATTGCGCCTCATTACAGTGCCTGTAAAATATTAGGAATTAGAGAGACGTTTAGCCAGATGGGCACTGAAGCTTTAAGCCTATGATTATGAAGTAATCCAAAAATTGGTTATTAATATCAAAATGCTAATGGACTCTCCAAATTACCCATTTTTTCTGTTTTGCTCTTATATAGATCAACTTATTGATAAATTAATGCCATCAAACCTAAATGAGCAGCCTACCATTAGGATAACCTTGAAACGTTTAAGAAAAAAGCACAGAATCCTGGGATATACTATGCAAAATTATAAATGATGGTCAATTATGCTTTTACCTAGCTTCATAAAAACCTCCATTATTCATTATGCAAGCCCATCAGATTTTTTGCCATGGTGTGCTGAGTAAGACATTGAAGCAAGTCCAGCAGAGCTCACAATTTTTTGGTTTAAATTGAAGTCAAGTAAATCTGATTCTAGGATTAAAACTTGATTTAAAAGTTTGGTTGTAAATTCTATTGGGGATAATCCCTGATTAACTTTATATAAGCCTCATAATATTGGGATCTAACCTGATCTAAAAGGCAATCTATCCTGAAAATACAAGTAACCAGAATGTCACAAGAACCCCAATTGCAATTTAGCAAATATACAGCTTTGGAGAACTTGGAGATTTTACATGAAGATTAATATATTACTTGATCTCTTATTTAAATCTGCTAGTGAGAAATTAAATGGTACGTTCTATTTACAAATATTTTTATACCATAATTGAATAGTGAAAAATAAAAGGATACACAAATTAAGAATTGTTTTCAATTTTTGAAAACTTCAATTTATTATATTAAAGTACAAATTTTATTATCCTTTGCCTGTGGCTTCAGTTGCCCTGAACTTTGTAGGGATGGTTGTATAAAATCTCCCTCCTCCTAACATAAACTATCACTGGGAATATATTAGATTATATATTCATACATTTTTATGAAGTGTTAGGAATGTCAATTGCAATAGCTATCTATAGCCTCCCCACTATCAAATCAGTTAAGCTTAATTGGGCTTGGCATACATATATAAATTAATTTTATTAGACCATTGCCACTCAGAAACTTCAACTACAAATTCATTGATGTGGCCATCATGCGCTTGAGTTAGTGTTATAGTGATAAGCCCATTTGCAATGGCAGAGTAGTCACAGCTGATAGATTTAATTGTAGAACACATTATTAATTGGGAGAGGTGACCACAGGCATCTTAATGAATAATACTACAAGATTTACCTCTATTATAATTTTTAGACTAAATGACTCATGATAATTAAAGGGCCCTAGTCGCCCCTTATTAACCAAGAGTAATGGTATTGTTAAGAGGGTCAAAGAAACCTTTTAATTTCTCCGCGCTTTTTACTGCTTCCTCTTCACAAAGGGCCCTCTATGTAAGACCAACAAATATCATCTATTTTATTGGTTACCACAAAGACAAGGGGTTCTTACCCTTCCAATTCTTTACAGTTGGTAGCTTGTCTTGCCTCTCTTGTTATTCTATCTCAGAGGTTAAGGATGGATCCAACTAAAAGAGTACTTTGACTTTTTGCGTAGGTCACTGATAAAAAACCAGACAAAACATTTGAAGCAGCCTTAAAAAAATCAAAAATCTCAGGGTGAGAGGTACCAAGAAACACAACATAAATTAAAGTAAAGTAATCTGGTATTACAATAGATATGGTTTTGGAAGAACTCATAAGATGTCCGCACTATTAAATGACCACATGTATATGATAGAGTGGTTTTACTTGATGTCTATACCATCAAGAACCTAATTAATGGGAGAATTATCAATGTGGTTCACATAATTTTTTCAAGATCCTGTTACAACAGTCAGCCTTCTTCTTAGAAGTGTTAAAATAGTGAGTTGTTCTTAGGGGGTATGTTAGGAATCCAGCATATTGAAAAAACTTGGTTTTCTTTGTGGGTAAAGTAAGACCCACAAGGGAAGCCAGGGTCCACAAGGTACCACTGGTTTGAAGGACTATGGATGGGCGCATTGAGGGATTGTTGGAAAGATTTTAACCCATTTAATTGTTGCTCATATTTCATCAATGTTGTTGGACAATTAAAAGTATGATTATATAAGAAGAGTGTTCTGGTTCAAAGTGTGGACAAAATGAAGAGCGAAATCAGCCAAAAGTCCCTGGCCAATTCTTGGTGGAACCCTTTTGAATCGTGAAATAAAAATATTAATAATATTTGTTTGAGGCAAGCCAACCAGGGGATGGACATTACCAAAACTAAAACTAACTAAAAACTAAAATAACTAATTGGTTTAAACATAACGCCCTAATGAGCGGATTAAATGACTGAAGTGAAAAACAACCAACCAGGTGGGCAGCGGAAACTGCTTATCCCCCCATGGTGGAAGGGGAGGGGGGTCAGGTGGCTCATCTTTGGTAGCCTCTTCGGCAGCCATTTCTTACTGACATATTAGAGTGCATGTCATGGCTGACAGTAATGGCGTTGTGGCATCTGCGGCTTGGGGTTTGATATCACTGATAATTGGAATCTCATAGGAAAATTTCAGATAGATAAATTGCACTGAGATATTCAATTAAAGCTTTTTCAGCTTTTAGCAGGCATTTGGGAGTTTAAAAAATGTGGCAATGTTGATTTGGGTTATTTTTGCTTTAGGATTCCGTGCTATAGTTGCCACGTTCTGGATAGCATTGTTTGCATTTTTGTATAGCTAGTTTACCGTGATTTTACTTTTTGGAAACAAGGTTGTGGGGATAACAGGAGGTGGAATTCCTCCTGTGAGCATCACTACTGATTTAGTGACAGCTTTATGCAGAGGACGACAATCTGGTGTTGCAGCTGCTTCAACTGCAAGCTGGTGATCACTGCAAAATGATTCAGCATTTGGCTGTGGGGTATAAAGTCGAGGGGGTTATATGGCGTTCCATTCTGCATTAATGAACTGCTCAATTTACAAAGATGGTTTTTCAATAAGCTTACCTGATTCGTCAATTTCAGCCAATAATTCCCATGTGGTTTGGTTAAATTTGATTGGGGAATCAGCATACATTGAGGTTTGGTTGAATTATATGAGGAAGCATAGAATCGAACTGGGATCCAATCTGATGCTTGATTGGTGGAATTATTTATGGCATTGGGGTGAGGAGGAGGCTGATTGGTGGCTGCAGCTGCACCTGCAGCCACAGGCTTTGGGGGTGGAGGAGGTAGGATTGTGCCCCATACCAGATATTGTACAGTGTGGGCAGCAGATTAAATGTTGGCAGATGAGTCATCTGATCCTCTGGAAGTGGTTGAGGAGGGGCACTTGCATTTCGAGTGGTCTAGCTCAAAACATGATGGACAGATCATCTGACCACCCTTGACGCAGGCCCAAAACGGATGGTTGGGTGCTGAGGGAATAATGGTGCATGGTGGAATTGACACCGCGATCTTATTAAATTCAAGGCTGATTGTGGCATATGCCCGAGGCCCAGAGAGTCATGTGGCCCCATTTGGGACCAAAAATTGTAAGATGGGGTTGGAGCTATAGGCTGCCAAACCTTCTATCAGCTCCTGGTGGAGCACTCCAGGGGGAGGTGGGTGGGCAAACCAGCAAACTGAACCATCAAAGTGGTGTCCGCTGGGAGCTGAGTCCAAGTTGTGGGGAGAGGAGTGCCCTGGAATACCAGGGGCACAGTTGATGCAGTGGCAGCGTCAGCTTTGCAGGTGAAGCTGAGGTCAAAAAACCCCTTGTTGGGGCAGAAATCAATAAAACTGGCGGGTTTCATCACCACCCGTGCTATTTCAATGATGTTTTAATCGTGCTATGGGAATAGTTTCCCATATTTGACCCTTAGGCTGTAGTGCATATGTTGCTCTGGGGGAGCACTAGGGGGCAGCAAGGTACCGCTTGGTTACAAGAAAGGTGGGCGTCTAGGTCCTTGGGCAGAACGAATCGTCACATAGATTTGAAATGACTTAGTGAGCCAGTACTAGCGCGTTTTCCTGCCGAGATGGAAATGGAGGGGGGAGTTTTGCCGCTGCCCCACGCTGGAGCAGCTGGTGTAAATCTGAGGACATCGGAGCAAAACTACAATGGGTGAATTTAATTTATTTTATAGTTTCGTGCAATTTGGCTTAGAAAGTTATGACGAGCAGAAAGAGAGATGGGGACACAATTATTAATAATACTCAGACTAATAGCATAAGTTTGAGTAGGCGAATTTCATCAACTAGGCGGTGAAATCAGGGGAGTCCATAGAAGTTTTCTCCTTGGACCACTTCTAGTACATTTCAATCACCTAAGCAGGGCCTACCCCTTTTATAGGCTTGGAGGGGGTCCCCCAAGGTGCAACTAACTTCTCTCAGGGTGATTGATTAAAAAAAATAAATTATTACCCCACGGGCTCATCTTACCTGCAATTGGCCCTCCATCAGCTGTTTCAGCAAAGCGAGGTGAGTTTGAGAACTATGATGGATTGACAACCCATATTTTCTAAATAGGATTGGAGTTAATATATAATTTCTGTCTATTTTGGTCTGAGCTCCATGTCAGTCTAAATATTATGCGGCAGATTATAACAGGTTACTTTTTTACCCCATTATCGCTTTTATAAACATATAAAAAACCAACCTTTTAACTTTTATTAGTGTTTAGTTATTTTATTACAAGTATTGCAGAAATCACCTGAATAAACTGTTGGAATCTAGTTAACAAAGGCACCAGAGAGCATATTTCCTGCATAAAATCCAACAAGTGGTGTTTACTTCAGGGGCACATGTACATCACAAAAACATTTAACAAAATGGAGGTTGTTAGGGCATTTAACCCTCACAACATCCCTGCTGAAATTAACCCTAGGCTAGCCACTTTGGAACACCAGTTAACCAGTGCAATGTCTCACCTCAAAAGTCTTAAGCATCACTCTATTCCAAAACCTTCTTTCAGAGATAGGTTCACCCCAGGCGGGGGCAGTATTGTTTCCTTAATCTTTGTTTATAAATCTTCTATGGAAGGAAAAACTGACCAACAAAAAACCCAGTACATCATTACTTACTTAAGTCGCCTAACTCAAGAAATAATGGTTACCACCATGATTAAACTCAGCACCTGGTCAGAGGTTAAACAAGCACTTATTGACGAATTTGGCTCCCAGCATAGTTTACAACAAAAACAGGCCTTTATGTTCCTTAGTCTGCAAGAGGGAGAATCGTTCACCTCTTTTGTAGAGTGGTTCTATAGGAAAGCTCAACTTTTGCTGCTTGACAAAATTCTCTCTCTTGAAGACGCCATTGCTGCTATTCTGAGCGGGTGAAGTATCACCCTTCTGTAGCTCAGCATCTTATCTCTGTAAAGCGCCACCTCCAGACTATCTGAGATATCAAGGAGGCTCTTCTGGAGATTGCAGATATGTTTAATGATGAAGCTATTTCAGCTGTTGGACTAACTCACAAGGTGTTGACCATTGAGAATTATTCGACTGTAGACCCACCAAAGGAGGCACTTTTGATCCCTATGGGCCCCCTACGCTGATTACTACTCTAAGCCCAGCACCTGCGGTGCAGCTCAAACCTAATCTTCCTCCGCTCCACAAACTTGAGGTTCTCAAGCCAGTAAATCAAAGTACATCCTCGTCAAAGGGGCTGCACTCCCTGCCCTACCCATCTTTTTCTCCAGAGCGGCCTTCTTAAGTAATTACAAAGCCTGCTCATAAGCCTAAACTCTTTCTCAGGTGCCAATCACCCCCACTAACGATGGAGTGAATGACCAGGTCACAAAGGCTAAACCGCCTGTTTCTCAAAGCACAAAGCCACTGAACGACCCAAAGATGGCGAAGTTAAAGCATCCACCTCCACAACGTTATCACCCTCGACCTCTCATCAAGCTAACACTAGCATTAAACCTGTCTCCATGAGTCAGCACAAACCCCCTGCTTTGAAGATTGAATCGAGTTGTGATAAATACAACGCCTCCCCCAAAATCTAATAAGGTAAATGAGTGACCCCAGGGTCTCTCCGGCAAACAAGGAAGCCCTAACCTTACCTCACAACCAATGGACTCCCCGATGTTCATTGATAACCCCTCTAATGAAGAATCTAAAGTGGGTTGTGAAGATGTTGGCCATTATGCTTTAAGAGCCCCAGGTGAAGTGGAAATACTTGATTGATTGAACCCAGAGAGAGTAGATTGGGCTAGGATCCCCCAACAATTTTTCTCTGACAAGTGTTGAGAGGTCTTGAGATTATTAGCACTAGCAGTGACGCTGACCAGCTCATTGCCACCTTTCTCTGACCAAGCCAGTATGTTCATACCCTGCAGTCTATCCAAGGGTATACTCTGAGACAGCTAAATGACTTGCCTCTACTATCCATTTAAAGTTGGTCCTTGATCATCCCCCAATTTGGTTTGAACCTTAAACAAAGTGGAAGTTGTCATCAATGGAGTGCAGGTTAGGGCTATCTCGCACTGGGTCCTCAGTAAACATTGTGTCATCAAATCTCATTAAAAAGATTAAAATGCCCCAATATCGACTACACCCAAGAATTTGGGACTGCAGGCCTAAACAACAACTAAACCATTGAGGCGTACTCTTCTCTGCCCATCCGTTTTGAAAAGCTCATCTTGTCAGCTCCAGCGGTGGCCTTGACTAACATTACCTACGATCTACTCATTGGTAACCAGTTCATGATTGAGTATGAAGGGATTATCAACATAAAACAGGGTTATCTCTCCCTGCTTAACTAAGAGGTCCCCTAATTTTTGACAAATGAAGCGCTTAATAAAGGGGATAACGTTTGAGTAGTTGAGTATCCCTCTTCCACTTTATCCCTACATATTACCTCAGTAGGACAACATAAAAATTGTTGCCTCAATCAGTGGAAGCCCTAGAGGGTAACCCTTTCTATGCTTCAGAAGAGTTGGCTATCAAGGATGGCGACCAAAGAGTAGTTGACACGCAGATTACTGTATAAATCTCACACAACAACCTACTGCAACTAATTAGCATTGGTAGAGTTAGTCCTTTAGAGCCCAGAGTTTTGCTGGGCGTGTTAAACCCTGCCTATCAGTGACCTATCAGCCTTCTTTTAGGGAATCCCACCAAGAATATGGTGGTAAAAAAGCATCAGGAGATTGGAAGAGGCATTCTGATTACCCTTGAGTAAATAAAGCAAGTTCACTGAGTTGGATCTATGGCGTATATGGTTTCCAGATTATCAAACAATATGTACCAAACCTTCTGACATATCTTCGAAGAACTAACCCCATCTGAGCTGGAAAAAGTCCACTCCCTGCTCAAGGCCTACAGCAACTACTCTAAATCTGATACTGACTATGGGCATATGAAGGGCTGGTGTTACACCATTGATTTTGGTGATGCTCAGCCTATCTGCTCCAAACACTACCGCAAATCAAAATTTGAGGAGCTACATATGCGGATGGTGATCAAACAGCTGCCTGACTTTGGGTTGTTGGTGCTTACTAAAACCCTTGGTCATCCCCGCTCATATTGATAAAGAAGAAAAATGGAGGTAATTGGATAGTGATAGACTAATGTAAGCTGAACAACCTCACCAAAAGGGACAGCTACCCTATCCCCCACATTAATGACGCTCTGGCCCAACTCTCTGGGTCTAAATTCTTTTCCGCTATTGACTTGGCTAGCGGGTATTGGCAGATTGACATTTCTCCACAGGATCAGGAGAAGTGCTCCCTTATCTGCAGTGAGGGTTTGTTCCAACCCACTCAGCTACCTCAGTGGTTGTGTAATGCGCATGCTACTTTTTAGTAGGCGATGGATTACATTTTCCAAGACCTTAAGCTGACCTGTATGATTGTCTACCTCAACGACATCACTTTATTATCTGAGACTCTCAATGAGCATCTCACGCACATAAAGAACTCTTTTCAATGCTTGCGGGCATCTAAAATCAAACTAAAGCCCTCCAAGTGTACTTTATTCCAGAAGAAGCTGAATTTTATCAGGCACACCATCTCTAAAGATGGGATACAAACTCTAAAAGACAATGTTGATTTAATATCCAAAATGCTAGCGCTCAAAACCCTTTATAACATACAAGTATTCTTGTGCATGATGAGGTATTACCATCAATTAAAAAAAATATTCTCCCAGCTCGGCGAGCCCCTTGTCCGCCTCCTGGCTAAGAACACCCCCTTCCATTGAGGTGATGATCAAAAGGCCGCGTTTGAGACCCTGATGGCGCTATTCTAAAAAAAGGCATATCCTTCGTCACCCTGACTATTACTAGCCCTTCATGTTGTTCACAGATGCCTCTGACCACGCTGTTGGGGCCAGCTTGGCTCAATTGGATGAGCATGAGGTCGATCATCCCAAGACTTACTTTAGTAAAGTGCTATCAAAAGCTGAGTTCAATTACAGCATCACTGAGAAGGAGTGCCTGCTGGCTTGCTCGCTGTCAAATAATACGGCCCTTTCCTATATGGGACGTTGTTTAAAGTGGTTACCAACCATGCCTCTAGAAAGTTGTTATGTAATATGAGAGATCTCACTGGGCGGTTGGCTCTCTGGGCTCTTAAGCTCCATCATTATGATATGACCATTGAGAATCGAGATGGGACACGCCATATGAATGTTGATGGTGTTGATGCGGCTGCCTGTCCTTCACCTTGACAATAGCGAAGCTAAGAAGTTGCATGACCTCCTAATGACTCCTGACGCGTGGGCTGATGAAGATGAACCAGTAAAGAAGATGCTAGCATGGCTCTTCTGCAACACAAAGGTGGAGGATGGGAAGTTATATCAGAAAATAGGGTAAATTGGTTTACCCTATCTCAGATTATCAGAGCGAGTACCCATGTTTTTGGAGCCCCATACCTTTCTAGGGCATAGAGGAGTATGAAAAACCTATGAGTGGTTTAAAGAGCGATATTACTGAGAGAGCATCATTAAGATGATAACTGAAGTCTTGGATGCATGTCTGTCCTGCAAGAAGCAATCCATCTACAAGACCAGGTATCAGTATCAACCCACTACGCCTCAACAGCTCTTTCACACCATAGGTCTAGAAGTGGTAGGTTCACTACCTCAGACAACAGGTGGCAATCGTTATATCTTGTTCAGAATTGATCATATTACCAAATGGGTTGAGGCTGTAGCTCTTCCTGCTCAAACTGCCTAAGCCACGTCTACGTTCCTTCATCTATATATAATTTTATCGCCATGGTTGTCCCCAGGTCCTGCTCTGTGACAATGGAAAATTTTATATCAAGAGTGGTGAAGATCCTCGCTTCCTCCATAAAAACCCAGCAGCTTTACTCATCCCCTTATAACCCCTCAATCAATGGTACCGTGGAAAGAGCCAATATAACCTTGGTCTCTTTTACCAAAAAATGACCACTTATGGCCCCTCCTCACGGGATTTTTACTTACCCAATGCTCTCATGTCTTATCATATCAGCTATCACCACATCCTTAAAATGTCACCATGCTAAGTATTGTATGGATGAGAACCAGGGGTGACAACATTAATAAACAAAGATATCTTCTCTAATAAGACTGATACTAAGAAAGCCATGAATAATTTATCCCAGAACTTCATCCAGTTGCAATCAGAATTGATTACCAAGTTTGGTAAAGATGGTCACCAAAGAGGGTCAAACAGCTAACAAGACCTAGCCCTCTCTACCTACCTTCCAAGTGTCTGACTTGATGATATACTATTATTATCATATCACTCCCAGAAGTGAGAAGCTCAAGTCTTCTGGAATAGCCCTTTTGTTGTTTCTTATAAGCGAGGGGATGAGTTATCTATAAAATCACCAGCTAGTGAAGTTGCTGTTAATCGCATCCATGGCCAGTTCTTGCACCTTTACTCTACCCATAACACTCTTGAAGGGGGTAATGTCAGACAACTATAAGTCTGATTATGTAAGAAGAGTGTTCCAGTTCAAGTAAAATAATTTTTAAGGATGAAATCAGCTAAAAGGCACTGGCTAATCCTTGGTGGAACCCTTTGAATTGGGGTAATACGTTATTAATAATCTTTGGACAAATAGCACGAGTTTGGGTAAGCATCTTTTGCCAACTATGTGGAGAAATAAGGGAAGTCAATTGGAGTTCCCTCCCTGGACCACTTCTAGTATTTCAATCACATAGGCGGGGACCACCCCTTTTATAGGCTTGGCGGGGGTCCCCCAAGGTGCAACTAACTTCTCTCAGGGTGATTGGTTAAAATATATCAAATCATCACCCCACAGGTCATCTTACCTACAATTGATTCTCCATCAGCCGTTTCAGCAAAGTGAGATGAGTTTGAAAGCTCTGATAGGTTGACAACCTATATTTTCTAAATAGGCTGAAGGTAATATTGAATTTATGCCTATCTTGGTCCAAGCCCAAGTTAATTTTAATACTAAGTGGTAGATCATAACAGGGTTCTCTTTTTACCCCATCGCCACTCCTAATAGACATATAAAAAACCAATCTTTAAGTTTTTATTAGTGTTTAGTTATTTTTATTTAAAGTGGTGCAGAAATCCTTTAGATATATTATTGTAATTTAGTTAATAAAAACATCAGCGAGCAAGGGGGTGGAAGGCGAGTTGGTAAGGGCGTACGGCTACCAACCTGAAGGTTGCAGGGTCAAAGCCCGCCCTACACACATTGATCGGGGTGCCAGCCAAAGGAAGCTATTGGCAGTTAGTAGGTCTAATAACACAAAAACCTTACTCATGACATAACCAGAAAAATTTGAGTCCCAATCCGGAGGTGGAAAAACTTTCTTTGATGGAGTTGACCCTGTTCAGATTTCATGTCATTTCTTTCTTTTGGTAATGCCTGTCCCCTGGTCAGCTTGCCTCGGTTAAATAAAATACACCAGTGAGCATCTTTCTTATCTAAAATCCATCAAATTTATAAAAAAACTAAGAAAAGATTTTCAATAATATAAAATATCTAAACTAAAGGAACTAAACAAAAAAAATAACCCAACACTCTAACATTGGCAGGGTGCTCGGGTTTTATGGTGGAATGGAGGAAGCTGCTAATCTTAACCATGGTAGTAGGGTTTAATTTCTGACTAAATCCAAAAACCACAGTTTTAAACATCAATTTTTTTAGTATCAATTAAATTTAAAACTATATCTAGGGCTTTTATCCAAAATTCCAGATACCCAATTCACTTTTTTGATTTCAAATGAAAGTGTTGAGTTTAAACAATGTTTTAACCCTTTTTTTCTTGCTTTTTTACCATGAATTTAGCTTATTAGGTATGTTTGATTATACAAATTGGATTTTGGGTGAACCAACTGCTGGGGGAGGAAATGAGGACTGTGGTGTGAGGTTTCATGATTTTTTTGGAACTTACACAAAATAGTTTGATTTTTCTTGAAATAACCTTCTTATTTTAATACTTGAGTGAATTTGGGCTTGGGGTAGATAGGAAAAGGTGTGGGGCAAGCAGGGAGGGAAGCGGCTACCCCATCTCTCATCTAAGTTATGCCCTAGGTCAGAGATATGTGTGAGATAAAAACCTTAGGATTTGAGCCCTTTTGTTTTAAAGGGTTGCACACTTTTGTCCAGTTTGATAGCTGTCACCTGAGGCCTTACAATACCTTTCCTTGACAGGCAGGGCTAACACCCCCTTCAGGTGATTTTGAGAGAGCATATTTCTTGTGAGGGGTGGGAATTTTGATGGAAGCTAAAGTGGCGGACTTAGGTGGGGCAGGTGTAGGAGCATTTGGATTTTCCTTGTAAAATCCTTGAGTAACTCCAAACAGTTGTTACATGTAAGTCCCTTGGCTCCAGCAATTTATCTGGACAGGGTCATCCACCCCTTTAAGTCAAAAATGGGATAAAAGTTAAGGCCCAGCCCTTAACCAAGATATCTGACCTAGGGCTTACCCTGGATGAGAGATAGGTGGTTGCTGTTCCCCCTTCCCTCCACACGCCTTTATTTCATCTACTCCTCAACCCAAACTCATCCAAATGTCATAATATGCAAGTTATTATTTATCCAAATTTAAACAAATTTGTGTAGAATTTTAAATTTAAGAAACTCGCTGCCATGGGCTCAATGCCTGTCCCTAACAGGGGATGCAACTAGAAATTAATCTAAGAGGGGAGAACTTACACATCAAGCCAAATTCGAACAAAGGTCAAAAAGAAAGTGTCAAAAACAGGGACCAAAGTGATACACCATTGTGAAATTAAAAAAGCGAATTTGAATAATTAGAATTCGCAAAAACCATCCCAATAATATCTTGAAACATCAACTGATGCTGTTGAAGCGAAATTTGTGTTTAAAATCATTAATTAATGAACTCAAACTGGAAACATTCCCCACTATCACGGTTCAACTTAGCAGTCTTTCTCCCTCAATCTAGTTTAAATCCCAGTATTTTACCTTAGGTAGGGTGTTAGGCTAACGTTTTGATTTATCTAATAAACAAACTATTTCCCCTGAAGGTGTAATTTTATTATTTTATTTCTTCAAAATTTATATTAAATTACATTGGTTCTGTGTTTCCAAAAGAGGAAAAAACTCAAAGGGCAATTTGAATGGACTCAAGGAGAGAAGAACCCTTTGGTGATGGTTCAAGCCCAACTGTTAGAAATCACTAACACCACAATAACAAAAATCTCTCCCTAATCTCCCACACCTCCTTTTAATGAGGTGCAGCTGAGTAGTCTGTGTCTGTTGTTGTGATTGCTAAAGCACCCACGCTCAAGGTCAGTTTTCTGTTGTCAGATAGTTATCCTAAAAATAACACAACCACACAACTCCCTGGTTATGTTGTTTTTCCAAGCACTGATGGTTTGGGGACAGACGATTGCTCATTCAAAGTTGGTTAGCTCAGTTCAAAATCCATGTCATGTGGGACATGGGTGACCGAGATAAAAACTGCATAATAAAGTTCTTCTCTCAAGTTACACCCATTTTAATGCTCATACATCAGCACTCCCTCATGGCGCACCATTCACATGGGCTTGTTTTATTTTCTTTTTCTTTGAAGGCTTCAAAGTAGGTGAACCTCCCAAATGTAATCCTAATGTACCTCCTCCCTTCAATGCAGCTTTCCTGCAACGGTTATACCAACAGATAAAGGAGAGGGAAGAAACAGAAGCAAGAGTACATGAGGAAGAAGAGGGGCAAGATGAATATGAGGATAAGCCGTGTGAGAAAAAGAATACCACTAAAATACCAATGGTGAAACAGAGATCAATATAGATCCTAACGCACCAGCTAATTCTCCATATCATAGCTCCCTACTTGACCAGTTTAAAGCTGAGCGCCAGATGAATCCCATTATTAGGATCTGTTAGAGATAAAGCCCTCTTCTGATCCCTACAAGCAAGAGGCAGATTCTTTTTAATATATGCGGGAAGCATCTACGCTCACTCAGTCTTACCTCAATCTGAGATAAACCAATTTTCCTTTATAGTTGCACTACCAGAAACTTTTGTGTTTCTTCAATAGATTAAAAACATTATGACCATGCTTATTTCATGTTCCATATTTAAATAACTTGGGGCAGTGGAAATTCATCTTAAATGTCTTTGTAGATACCGGTGCAACTGAAAATCATTGACTGAAATCATTGAAGGCTTTGGATATACCAGTCATTATAGGACCCCTGTCTTGTATGCTTCCTGCGTCATTATGGTCTCACTGCCGCTCTGTCAGCCTCTCATGTTCAGAGCACATGAACATGAGTTTGTTGCTCACTTCTCAACTATCTTTTTTTTTGCTGTGCCCAGGTAACTTGGGTTGGTAGGTGGAGCCGCATATCTGTAACATTGACTTGAAACAAAAACATGTTGTCATTCAACAAAGATACCTAATCATGGTAATTTATCTTGCTGCCGACTTTAATCACAGCTAACGTGGTGAGAAACAGTAGAATACTACGCCTCAGATGCTCTACCTGGCCTTCCCACCATGCCACAAATATTTATTCTTATAAAATTGTGTTTAATGTTGAAAATTCCAACCGCCTTTCTAAACATTCAGAGTTTGATCTAAATGACCAGTTGACAGTTGATCTCAGGAAATAAGTTGCCCGTTGTACCCATAAAAGTCACAGGAGGAAAAAAATCTCAAAGTTTGGATTGATGACATGGTATCTAAAGATTGGATGATTAAGAAGACCTCCTTAGTGTCCTTTTCAAAAGTTTGCACAGTAAACCTGAAACATATAAGGCCTGTGTGGATTATGGCCACCTGAATAACGTCACAATCTTTGATCCATATTCTTTTCCCTTAGAAGCTTCCATTTCACAATCCAATTAAAGTCATAAGTCTTCTCTAGTTATATCTGGGTAATGCATTTTATCCATGAGGACAAATTTTGGCCAGAAATTTATGACTGCTATCAAGAGACGGTATATAAATTTATCAATCCAAAATTATGCCCTTTGACTTAAAAAACGCTCCAGAAAAATTCCAGCGCCGCATTGATGATGCTCTGGTAGATCTCAGGTTATCTGCTCAATAGCATACGTTGATAGTATTTGATTCACCCTTTTAACAATGAACAATAAGGTAAGGATTTGATGTCCGTGGCGGCGGCCCTACATAAGGCTGAATTAGTGGCAAAGCCATCTAAATGTGAGTTCTTGGGGACAAAGTGCAGTTCTTTAGGAAGCTTGTATTTAAAGTTTGTCATGATATTGCACCTGAAAAACTAGATGCTCTTTGCTCTTGGCCTGCCCTGTGACACAAAAGCAGCTGCATAACATTTTTGATTTAACACTTTTTACAGAATTTTTACCATCCATCTCTGAGCTTGCATCCTCTTGCTTCCCCCACTGGTAATAATACCCCTTTTGTTTGGACCCAAGATTGTCAAAAGGCTTTTCAGGCAATAAAAATATTCACTTCTACTCCAGTTTTGTGTAATGATGATGAGGACAAGCCTTTTTATTGTGGTTTGCGGCACTTTAGGTACTGCAGTGGCGCCATCTTGTTTCAAGAACATGAGTGGAAAGAAAACCCTGTGGCTTACTTCTCAAGGAAGTTTAGTTCAACTGAAAGATCTTGGGCCATATATGATAAAGAGTTGGCTGCCGTTGTCTGGCCCTGATGCTTTGGCGGTATCTCTTACAAGGGGCCAAGCGTACATTCGTGGTGAGCACTGATCTCAAATCGCTTATTTACTATTGCAAGCCACATAATCTAGCCCACAAACAGACTAAAATTCATCAAGACATTAGTTTTGATTTCAAGTATGAGTTTTCCAAGGGCTCCACATATATCTTGTCAAACATCCTTGGTCATAATCCTTCAATGGGTCATGTTTCTATTGGTGACTCAGAGTTAGTTACAGTAACACCACCTGAGCAAATTATGACACCTTCTTCCCCAGCCATAGCCGTGTTAGCTCCTTCCACTCCAATTAACATACTCAAACAAATGCAAACCCAACCCAAATTTTTCCAAACCCAAAAAGCACCATCACTATTGATCCTGTAACTTAAAATAGAAACCTCCACTCCCGCTCAAAAACTCAGAAGTAAAGAGTGTTCACTATTGGATTATTGTTAGTTCAAAGTGGCTGATGTTAAATATCTTGACCTTATGTAAAAAATTGGCGTTAAAGCTCCATCTGGATGGTATTTCCAAAAGGATAGGGTAATTTATCTTCGTGACAAAATATGAATTCCTTCTGCTCTGCGTTCCCACGTCATAAGGGAATATCATGACCCCCCATCATGGGGCTTTCTGGCGTGAAGAAATGTATTATCTTATTAAAGGGGGTATTCTTGGTATGGCCTTACAAAAAATGACCCTGCGTGGATTTAAGCTTCTAAAAGTGAGACACTCCAAATCTGACATTACAAGAGGAATGGGCCCTCACCCCCTCTAACAGGTGGAAGGGTCATGGACCTTAATTTCAGTGGAATTAATTGTTATTTTTCAGTGTCCCAGGGGTATGATAAATTCGCATATCTCCAAAATTCCCCTTCCTCAATTCCCATGACATCATCAGAATGAGTGAGCAATCTATTGCAATATATCAAAGTTGATGATCAACTGGATCCCAATCAACTGATTGAAGATTCAATCGCGCAGAGATTAATTCACTCTGATAGATTATAAACAATAAAAAAGCCTATAAATATTTCCTCTTTTCAAAAATAAAAATTAGGTCGAGTTTAACCTGTATTTTCTTATTTACTTCATTGCATTTTTGGAGAATCCGCCCAGTGTAACTTCGAGATACAACCTGCCCCATTGGAAGTGTAATTCAAAACTTCCAGACTGGTGCTCACTACAGGGGCTCTCTGAGTTACGCACCAGTGACCACATCTATCACCATGGATTCTCAATTTTCGCCTGACGAGGCTCAAGATCAAGAGCAAGGCAGTATTTTATGATGGGTCCCTTCAATTGGAGCCCAAATCCCAAGATTACCCTCCACGTTGGAAT
Source organism: Massospora cicadina (assembly GCA_022478985.1). Taxonomy (NCBI): domain Eukaryota; kingdom Fungi; phylum Entomophthoromycota; class Entomophthoromycetes; order Entomophthorales; family Entomophthoraceae; genus Massospora; species Massospora cicadina. Next base: position 56,867 of record JAKSZP010017556.1, read on the forward strand.
TTTGGGCCAACTTGGAATTCTATAATCATAACTTAAGTTTTGCCTCAGACTTTCAAATGCCACCTGAGGCCTTGCAAAATATCATCAATCAATTATTTGAAGGGGCTCTAATCCCTGGAATATGTTCTACCCAATCTCGATCAAATGCAGTACCTTCTATATTGTGAGAAGTGCTGCAAACCTCTCAAATGCCAGGGATTGGCTCTGAACAATATCTACAACAACTTGTACATCCTACATTATACCACTTCAACAAAGTACAACAGCAGCTCATTCAGTTCAATCATGGGATATCAAATTTTATTGATGTACAGTTCCCAAAAAAGGTTCAAGAGATCCAAAAGGAATGGAGAGAGGATGTTTCCCAACTCTCTGAGCGTAGTCAATCAATGGAGGAAGAAATTAGAGCCCATCTATCCCAATTGGAACAACTGTACTCAGGAATTCAGTTCTGGGTCAATGAAGTAGAGAAAACCTCTGGAATATGGGTCCTCCTGGGGTAGAAGGACCTCATGGGCCACCTGGAGGTGTAGGGCCTCGTGGACCCCCTGGAGCTGATGGGCCCCGTGGACCTTCAGGTGCAGATGGACCTCGTGGACCTCCAGGCGCTGATGGTCATTCAGGATCTTATCAGCAAATTAACTCTCTCATGAACATGATGACCCACTTACGTGAACAATTCTCTAAGGTGGCCAAAGAATGCAAACTAACCCCTGATGGGGCACCAATTGACCCCCTTTTGACTCTGCAGTCCATGTTAAATGAATTGGTTAATTTGGGAAAGTGGGCCAAGGACACTGATATCTTATTACATGCTTGTGAATTAAAAAAGAAATTGCTCCAAGCGAAAATTGAGACTCTGGAACTCAAGTACAATGCACAATTGGAACAGATTTTGAGCTGTCTCGCCAACTAGATGAAAAAGTAGGGCATGCAGACCTGAATTGACGGATTAACAAACTTTGGACGGAAGCTGTTGGTCCTTACCTTCAATTTTCTTCTCAAGCTTCAGATTCTGCCTCTTATGTGTCTACTCAATCTGAACAACCTGGTGTGCATGTTTTGACTACCAATGCTCCCATGAGTTTCAAGCCAGTATTCAAGGACAAATACTCTCCAGGAGAAGGCAGCATTATCGCCTTTCTATATCTGTATGAAAAGGCTTTAAGTGAGGCCACAGATCACCAAAAGATGAATTACTTGCCTAATTGTCTTACTCAATTGGCTCAGGATATTATGGTTCCCCACTTAATGACTTGATCTACTTGGGCTCAAGTCAAAGAAGCATTGATCAAAGAATTTGGAAGTGAGCAGACCCTATCTTCGCAAAAGCAGGCCTTTATGAGTATACAGCCCCACCAAAATGAATCTATTAAAGACTTTGCTTATTGGTTCTATTGGGAAGCTCAAACTCTTGTAGCCTGTGGTCAGTTAAACTTGGACAATGCAATAACAGCAGTTCTGTCAGCATTTACTACTAGGACACAAATGCAAGTTTATCTGATCAGTGTCAAAAAGAATTTTCGAAGTATTTTGGATGTTAAGGAGGCCTTATTAAAGTTGCCCCCTCAATTCTCCGAAAAACTCAGAGTTTATGAGTCTCCTAGACCTAGTCGGCCTAAAGTCTTTGCCATGCCTGAGAACAATAGAGCGATCCAGTGTAATTACTGTCATTGCTACTTTCATACTGAGGATCATTGTTTTAAAAAGGAAGCAGATGAAAAAAAGAAAAGAGATAAGACCAACAAAATTCTTTACCTTGATAATGATGTGAGTGCGCAGCAAGAGCAGCAAAGTTCAATTGAGTGTAATAAAGATGACCATTCTTCTTATTCCTTGCCCTCCTTATTGGCATTATCCTCTCAGTTTGGAAGCACCATTACCTGAATTAATTTCTGAGTAAATCAAATCAATGCCAAGGCTATTATAGATACTGGATCCCCAGTGAATGTTGTCACCTCCATTTTGGTCAAATGGATTAAATTAACCCCCAATATTTCTCATCATGAAGAATATGGCACCACCGGCCCTCAGAGTACTTGGTCTATTGGAGGTTTTTCATCCCTTCCTCTGAAAATCAGGAAATTAACCTTTACCATTCCAGCGATTGTGCTCGATAATTTGAGTTATGACCTACTCTTGGGAACTTAATTATTATGAGAATTTGATGGAAGTATCAACTACCCTGACTCGTCGTTGTCTCTCTTGGGGTATCGAATTCCCTTACTTTTATCTGATCAGGCTTCCACTTGACGTCAGTTATGTCTTCTAGAAGGAACTAAAAGGTCTTATTCACTTCAGTATCAGGTTGAAGATCCTCATGTAAAATTAACTCCTACCATGGCTGATATTGAGGAGGGAATGCCTATTTTTTTCTCTCAAGAAATTAGTTACTCCACCAAAATCACAAGTGATCATTAATACTTCTTTGCACTTTTTGATTCCCAAGGGGCATTTGCTACAAGTCCAGGGCACTGTCAATCCTTCTGCCAAAAAGCTCTTGCCTTGTCCTGAAATATTAGATTATGCTTATTCAGGCTCTTTATCTGTCTTACTAGCAAACCTTACTGATTTGCCAAAACTGGTATATTGAGAGCGCCTGATTGCTTATGTCAAGCTGTTACCCTTATCTTGTATCTATGACGTTAAACCTTTTGGGAGTTTACAATACTTTGGATTGTAGAGTGATCAGGAAATCCTTACTGTGGGACCTGCTATTAGGAAACATCTCTCTAAAAAACAGGAGAAACAAGTGCTTCAATTAATGGACGAATATTCTGACATTTTTGCTAGGCATACTTACAATTTTGGGAAGATGAAAGGTGTAGTGCACACTGTTGAAAATGGTAATAACCTTCCTATACGTGTGTTGGATTTTTGGCTCTAACTAGGCTCGCAGGTGCTTACTTGTCGCGAATCCAACAATAATCGCCAAGGGTACTCTAACCACTTATATGAAAATGATATAAGTTTACTATTAATACTTGATGCGTTTTTATATTTTTTATTAGGAGTTGCGCGGGAAAAAAGCTAACCCCAATAATAATGTGATAATGATTAAATGATTCATAGTTCAGGCTCAGATTGCTTGGTGCTGTCCAAATTAGAAAAATGTGTGTTTGGCCTATTGGGTTGTTCTAGACTTGCATCGCTTCAATGCGAGGGCTGAAGGGGATGGAACCGCTGGGAAAACAAACTTGTGGTGTAGGGACTTAATCAAATTGGCCCAATCAGAAGACGGGAAATCTTTTCGCCCTGAGGAGCCCCCACTGACCCTATAAAAGGGGCTGGTCTTTGCATGAGCATTTGAACAGAATTGGCAGTAGTTGTGGAAAGATCCTCCTATGGACTCCCCTAAATTCGCTGCATAGTTGGCACAATTCAACTTCCCAAACTCGTGGTATTTGCCCGAGTTTTGTTAATGAAAGTGTTACCTGATTAGTAGGTTTCTACCATGAATTGACCAGGGTCTTTTGGCTGATATTTTGCTCATTTACCTTATAACCACTCTTATGACATACTCAGACTTGTGATTGTCTGACATTACCCCCTTCAAGAGTGGTTGGGGGGGGTATATGATCGCAAAAACTGCCCATGCATGCGGTTAATAGTAAGACCTGAAGCAAGGGACTTAATTGAATACTCATCCCCTCGCTTGTAGGTGATGACAAAGGGACCTTCCTAGATAGAACCAAGCTTTTCCCTTCTTATTGTAATGCGATTGTGGTAATATAGAACCAAGTCCAATACTTGGAAGGAAGGGAAAGGAACCCGGCACTCATTAGCAGCTTAGCCTTCCTTGGTGACCATCTTGGCCAAGTTATTCATAGCCTCATCTTGCAGCTGAAGGATGTGTTGGGTTAATTTTTTCATAACTTGTTTGGGATCTGCCCTAGCAGTGAAAACATCTTTGGCTAATAAGGTGGGAACTCCGGGTTCTCTTCCATACAACACGCGGAAGGGAGACATCTTAAGGATGTGATGGTAGCTTTTCCGGTAAGCCATGAGGGCACTGGGTAAGTAGAGATCCCAGTGTAAAGGGTCAGAGCTAGCCATCTTTCGGAGGATGGAAACCAGAAATCCATTAACCCTTTCCACGGCCTCATTTGTAGATGGGTTATAGGGAGTCGAGAAGAGTTGTTGTGCTCCCAAGGAAGTGGCGAGGAGCTTTACAACTTTAGAGGTAAAGTTCTTCCCAATGTCACATAGGAGGACTTGGGGCACCCTTGCTGGGTGAAGATATACTGGTGGAGGAAGTTGGCCGTGGCCTTGGCAGTCTGAGCGGGTAGAGCCACAGCTTCAACCCATTTTGTAAAATGATAACTACCAATCAAGATATAGCGATTGCCCCAGTAGTTTGAGGGAGAGGACCTACCACATTTAAGCTCATGGTGTGGAAGGGCTGTTGGGGCGTGGGTGGTTGATACTGATACCGGGTCTTGAAGCTGGATTGTTTCTTGCAGTTAAACAGGCATTCAGGACTTCAGTGATGGTCTCCATAATACCTTCCCAGTAATACTGCTCTCAGATCCACTCATACATTTTTTGAGCCCTGCCGTGGCCCATCATTGTGTGGGACTCCTTTATTACAGGTATCTGCTCAGAGGGCCGAAGATAGGGCAACCACTTTACCCCATATAAGTTTGTATAGCTTCCCATTCTCTACCTTTGTGTTGCGGGAATGGCGAGCGAGCTTCTTTTGCACAGTTTCATCTTCATCCGCCCAAGCCTCAGGAGACATGAGGAGGTCATGCAATTCCTCTGCTTCGCTATTATTGAGTTGAAGGAGAGGCAGCCGCGTCAACCCATCAACGTTCATATGGCTTGTCCCTGCTTGGTGCTCGATGGTCATGTCATAGTACTGGAGCTTAAGAGCCCAGCGCGCCAACCGCCCCGTAGGGTCCTTCATATTCTGCAACCACTTTAAGGAGGCGTGGTCAGTGATAACTCTGAAGGAAGTCCCATATAAAAAGGGGCGGTAGTATTTCACAGCGAGTAAGACGGCAAGGCACTCCTTTTCAGTGATGCTGTAGTTGCGTTCAGCCTTAGAGAGCATCTTGCTGAAGTAGGATATGGGATGATCAATCCCATTTTTATCCAACTGAGCCAAGATAGCTCCAATGGCATAATTGGAGGCGTCTGTGAATAACATGAAGGGCTTTCCATAGTCAGGATGACAGAGGATAGGTCGTTTCTGCAATAACCCCTTCAGGGTCCTAAAACGCAGCCTGTTGTTCAACACCCCACTGGAAGGGAGTGTTCTTAGCCAAGAGCTAGACGAGGGGCTCACTGAGATGGGCGAACTTGGGGATGAACTGATGGTAGTACCCCATCATACCCAGGAAGACTTGTATGTCGCGGAGGGTTTTAGGCTCAGGCATCTTAGCTATCGCTTCCACCTTGTCTTTGAGGGGCTGAATCCCTTCGTGGGAGACAGCGTGGCCGAGGAAATCCAGTTTCTTCTGGAAAAACGTGCATTTGGAGGGCTTCAGCTTGATGTGAGAGGCCCGTAGCTGTTCGTAACACCTCCTTTAAGTGTGAGAGATGCTGTGTGAGGGTCTTAGAAAAGACAGTGATGTCACCGAGATAGACAATCACACAGCTGAGCTTGAGGTCCTGGAGTATGTGGTCCATCGCGCGCTGAAAAGTGGCATGGGCGTTGCAAAGCCCCTGAGGTAGCTGAGTGGGTTGTAAAAGACCCTCGCTACAGATGAGGGCGCACTTCTCCTGGTCTTGAGGAGAAAGGTCCATCTTCCAGTATCCGCTAGCCAAGTCCATGGCTGAAAAGTACTGGGACCCAGAGAGTTGTGCTAAAGCGTTGTTAATTTGGGGGATTGGATAGCTGTCCTTCTTGGTAAGGTTGTTCAGCTTATAATAGTCCATGACGATCCTATGCCCTCTGCTTTTCTTTTTGATAAGGAGAAGAGGGGACGACCAAGGGCTTTGTGAAGGTACCAGCAGCCCAACGTCCAACAATTGTTTGAGCTCCATTCGCATCTGTTGCTCCTCAACTTTTGATTTGTGGTAGGGCTTGGAGCGGATTGGGCGAGCATCCTCAACATCAATTGTGTGATTCCAACCTTTCATGTTCCCATAGTCATTATCAGATTGAGATAAGATGTCGCTATAGGACTTCAGTAAACTGTGAACTTTGTTAAGCTCAGCGGGAGTCAGATCATCCAAAATCTTGACGTTGGGCAAGGCGCATATTGTTTGGTCAGTGGGCAGGCCCATATCCGCCATAAATCCAAGGCAGTGAACTTGATGGACATCCTTAACGGGTAGAAGCAGGGATTTTCCAATCTCTTGATGCTTTTTGACGATCATATCTTTACTGGTAAGATTCCCCAGCAGAAGATTGATAGGCCGCTGGTAGACAGGGTTTAGGATACCTGGCAACACCTGAGGTTCCAAAGGACTTAGGCCATCTTTGCTGGTGAGATGCAGAAGGAGTTTTGGGGGATTTGCATAGTGATGTTGGTGTCTATCACCTTTTGCTCACTCGCTTTGATTACTTTCTCCTCTGTCGCATACAAGGGAATGCCCTCGGCATAACCACGGAGTCAGGCAACAACTTAGAGTTTCTGCCCGATGTGGTATAAATAAGGGTAAGGGCAGAAGAAGGGAACTCAACGACGCAGGTATATTCCTTCTTCTTGGGCTCATCGTTGGTAAAGACTAGAGGAACCTCATAATTTAGAAGGGAGAGAGTTCCCTGTTTCATGTTGATGATCCCTTCATACTCAATCATAAATTGAGTGCCAATGAGCATATTGTACACGTTGTTGTCCAAGGCCACAGCGGGGGCAGCCAGGAGGAGCTTCCCAATTCGTATGGGTAGAGAAGAATAGGCTCCAATAGCTCAGGTGTTGTTGGGCCCTGCAGTTCCAAGCTCTTATGAACAATCAAGGTCAGGGGCCAACTTAATCTTTTTTGATGAGCTTAGTGGAGACAACGTTCTCTGGAGCACCCGTATCAAGGACAGCTAGAATGCGCACCTTTATTGATAACAACCTCTACCTTGGTGATCGTGCTATCAAAGGTAGGGGTGAGGGCGAGAACCTTCTTCAATTGGAAGGTAGAGACCAGGCGTTGAGCAATCGTGGGCCATTTATTTTTTTAGGATTGAAGGGTATGGACCTGCGGAGTAGAGCGGATCATTGTACCAATAAGCTGGTCAGCATCGCTCGCAGTATCTACCACCTCTGACACTCGCACTAGCTGTTGCATATAGATGTGTCGGGGGATCACGCCTATCTCAATTCATTCCAGCCTCAATATATCTGGCACCTGCACTTCCATTGGCGCTCCCAACACATAATAGCCTACGTCCTCCTCACCCCCTTCAGGCTCGTCATCAGAGGGATTGTCAATGCACCTCAACGAGCAGTTAGGAGGGGATGGAGAAACTGGCTTGATCTTCTCACAGGGGAGTTCTTTTTCACTCACATCTACCTTGTTCACTTTTGCAGGGTGCATCGTGGAAGTACCCTCTTTTGGGAAAGGCGATGGAAGTGTAATAGGTTTGGCTTTGGCCATGGGAGCGACTGGCTCGGGTAATCCCTTAACAGCAGGTTTTATACTAGCAGCAGTCTGAGAGGAGGCTGAGGGCGATTGAGGCAGCGACTTAGGAGGGAGCGATGCTTTAGTTAACTTAGAAGACTGCTCGACAATAGGCTGTCCAGATGAAGGGCTAACCAACTTCGCTGGATAAGCTTTTGAACTCGAAGGTGGAGTGGAACGCGGCCCTGTAATGGCCACTATACGCCACCTATCCTCACACGATGGAGGATTATGTTGACATGGCAACTCATCAGATGCAGGGTTCAATAAGAATACCGCCATAGATGGGGCTGAAAGGGTCCAAGTTTCTTCCCACATTGGAGCTTGGAGCAAAAGTTCAGGTTTGTAGAAGTCAGCCACTTCCAGTAATGCCTCCTTAATATCCTGTACCATTTTGAGGGAGGGCTTAACTGCAGTGATATGCATAGCTAGAGAGGGATAGGCCGCTAAGCTAGCCACGATAGCAGCAATGGCTTCATCTAGAGGGAGCAGTTTGACCAGCAACAGCGGTTGATCTTGGGCATAGAAGCGTTCAATGAAGGAGGGGAGCGATTCATCCTCCTTCAGGAAAAGGCGCATAAAGGCCTGTTTGTGCCGCTGTAGACTTTGTTTGGATCCAAACTCATCAAGCAACGCTTGTTTAACCTCCGGCCAGGTGGTAAGCGTGGCCATCGTGGGAGCCATGATCTCTTGAGCTAGGCGACTCAAACAGGGAAGGAGACTCTGGGTTTTTTGAAGGTCAGTCGCTCCTTCCATAGCGGATTCAAAAAAGTAGAGGAAGGAGGCGATGCTGCCTTCCCCAGGGGTGAATTTATCTCTGAACGGAGGTTTAACTATCAAAGGGGAGGGTCCATGAGGGCCTTGAGAAGAGAGCTGCTCAAGCCTTTTGAGGCGAGCCAAAGCACTGGCTAGCTGGGTTTCGACTGCAGCTAGCCTTAGTTCCGCGGTATTTGTCATTGTTAAAAGCTTTTTTGGTGTATACAGGTAGCCCCTGTAGTGAGCACCACTTGTTGGATTTTTGGCTCTAACTAGGCTCGCAGGTGCTTACTTGCCGCGAATCCAACAATAATCGCTAAGGGTACTCTTACCACTTATATTTAATGATAAAAACTTGCTAATAATAAACTTGATGCGTTTTTATATTTTTTATTAGGAGTTGCACGGGAAAAAAAGCTACCCTGATGATAGTGCAATATTAATAAAAAAACGATTTATAGTTCAGGCTCAGATTGCTTGGTGCTGTCCAAATTAGGAAATATGTGGGTTTAGGCCTATTGGGTTGTTTGATACTCACATCGTTTCAATGCGAGGGTTGAAGGGGATGGAACCGCTGGGAGAACAAACTTGTGGGGTAGGGATTTAATCAAATTGGCCCAATCAGAAGGCGGGAAATCTTTTCGCCCTGAGGAGCCCCCACTGACCCTATAAAAGGGGCTGGTCTTTGCATGATCATTTGAACAGAATTGGCAGTAGTTGTAGAAAGATCCTCCTATGGACTCTCCTGAATTCGCTGCATAGTTGGCACAATTCAACTTCCCAAACTCGTGGTATTTGCCCGAGTTTTGTTAATGAAAGTGTTACCTGATTAGTAGGGTTCTACCAAGAATTGACCAGGGTCTTTTGGCTGATATTTTGCTCACTTACCTCAAAACCACACTTATGACATACTCAGACTTGTAATTGTCTGACAACATATGAATCTCTATCATAAATACAAAGTAGAATAAGCCTAGGTTACTAAGGAGTTGAATCAATTGCTGGAGGCTGGATTATTAAAACCCTCCAATAGTCCCTGGGCATCCTAATCGTTGTTGGTTAGGAAGAAAGATGGTTCTCATCGAGTTGTGATGGATTATCATTGATTATATGCTATTACCTGATGGGACTGTTATCCCTTACCTAGGATTGATGATTCTCTTAGATTGTTGGCTGGAGCCACCTATTTTTTGGCCATGGACTTAACCAGTAGATATTGGCAAATTGAACTGTCTCCAGAAGATCGTGTCAAGTGTGCCCTGATATTGAATGAAAGGTTGTTTGACCAACTCACATGCCTCAAGGCTAAGCAATGCCCCCACAACTTTCCAAAGGGCCATGGGCAGTATGCTGCGGGATTTAAAGCTTACTTGTGTTCTGGTATATCTTGACGACATTACTGTGTTTTCCAAAACCTTTACTGAGCATTTAAACCATTTAAAAGAGTTTTCAGCTGAATTTGGGGCTCTTCCTTTTAACTCAAGCCCTCCAAGTGCTCATTCTTTCAAAATGAAATGGACTTCTTAGGACATCAGGTTTCAGCTAAAGGGATTTGACCTTTTGTGGACAAAGTTTAAGCCATCCAACAGATGCCTCCTCCCTCTTCTTTATGGGATATTCAAGTCTTTCTCGGTATGAATGGGTATTACCAGCAATTTATTCTTAACTTTGAGATATGGCTGAATCCTTATTTTATCTATTGCAAAAAGGAGTGTCTTTCGAGTGGGGATCAGCTCAAGAACAGTCTTTCAATTCTCTGCGTACAGCCTTGATGAAGGCATCTGTTCTAATTCACCTCCAGTTTGATAAGCCTTTCTTTCTACATATGGATGCAAGCAATGTTGGTATTGGGGATATTTTATCCCAGTGTGATGAAGAAAATAAGGACCATCCTGTTGCTTACTATAGAAAAACTTTGTCAAAGTCTGAATGAGATTATAGTGTTACTGAGCAGGAATGTTTGGCGGTAATTTTGGCCATCAAGCTTTTTGGCCCTTTTTATATGGTACCCATTTCACCATTATTACTGACCATTCCTCCTTACGATGGCTACAGAATATGAAGGATCCTGATGGGAAGTTGGCCCGTTGGGCTTTATGATTGCACAATTAGATTTTTCTATTATTCATCGCTCAGGACCTCAGCATCAAAATATGGATGGGTTATCCTGACTACCTATTCTGACCTTGGAACCAGAAAAAGAAGAACGCTTGTATAATCTTATTGGATGACAAGAATTATGGGATTGAGAGACTGAAGAGGATCAAGACTATCTAAAATCAATTACCAAGGATACTATGATTCAAGATGGAGCTTTGTACAAGAAAGTCAAGTCTAAGTGGTTGCCCTTCCTACATCCCAACTCCAGGTTTCACGCTGTAATGGAAGGTCATGAACAAGTCAGTCATAGCGGCTTAAAGAAAACTCAAGAATGGTTGAAGACTCGATACTATTGGAACAACATGACCAAGTTCATTTGGGAGACTCTTGACTCATGTCTTACTTGCAAACGTCATGGAACTACCAACCCTACTTATCAACATCAAGTCATTTCCCCAACTAAGGCGTTCAAAGTAGTCAGCATTGATGTTGTAGGGCCTTTTCCTCGAGGAGTGCATGGTCATCAGTATATCATTATGGCCATTGACCATTTGACCAAATGGGTTGAGGCCATTTCAATTGCTACCCCTTCGGCTAAGACTACAGCCTTATTCCTATATCAGCATATTATTTCCCAACATGGATGTCCAAAGGTCCTTATGTCAGATAATGGGACTAATTACACCTCACAGCTTATACAGGAGTTATCAAAATTATTTAACACTACTCAGCGATTTGTTGTCCCATATAATCCATCCAAAAATGGGGCCATTGAACGAGTTAATGGAACGTATATAAGGGCGGGATCTTTCAGTCCCTTCTAGTGTTCAGACTACCCTTGAAGAAAGCATCCTAGAAAATTCCAATTTAGTTAGGAGAAATTTGGCTGATGAGTTTATCTGCCTCCAGGCTAAAGCAATGAATTCAATTGAAACCACCAAAGAGAGACTCTATGAAGCAATCAACATAAACCAGTCTTACCTGAATATCAGATTAGAGATTATGTTATGTATTATCATTCTTGGCCAGGTGGACAGACTGAAAAGCTGGGAACTAATTGATCTGGTCCTTATAGAGTTATATTTTGAAATGTACTAGAATATTCATTAGTTCATACTGATACTGGTATTGTGGCAAATCATATTAATCTAGGTTTTTAAGAAGTCATCCTCCACCACAATCAAATCTTGAGGAGGGAAGTGTCAGGATTTCACCAATTTCACATATCTCTGAAAATCCCCTTCCTCAATTCCCCCAACATCATCAGAAGGAGCAAGCAATCTATCGCAATCTATCAAAGTTGATGAATAATTGGATCCTAACCAACTGATTGAAAATTTGATTGAGCGGAGATTAATTCACCCTGATAACTTACGAACTGTTAAAAAGCCTATATATATCTCCTCTTTTCAAAAATAAAAATTAGGTCGAGTTTAACCTGTATTTTCTTATTTACTTCATTGCAGTTTTGGAGAATCCGCTTAGTGTAACTTCAAGATACAACCTGCCCCATTGGAAGTGTAATAAAAAACTTCCAAAGCTCCCAGACTTTGTATCTCATGTTTTTTCTTTGTTTGGTCTACCTCAGAAGATAATTAGTGATAGGGGGTCTCAGTTAAAAACAAGGTTTTGGTAGGCTTTGTTCAACATTCTAGAAAAGCTGTGAAAATACTCAGCCTATAACCCCCAATCTTATGGCCAAACGGAGCTTACTAATCAGACCTTGTGCAATATCCCAGATGCCACGCAATTTCCCATAAGACACATTGGAAGCGGACCTTCCTCTGACCATATTTTTTATAACAACTCCCCCCATTCGTCAAAAGGAGTGTCCCCTATGTATGCTAATTTGGGGTACAACCCTGCTTTCACCATTGAACCTCAGACACGGAGTAGTATCCTAGCAGCAGATACCTTCATCACACACTTCAATAAGGTCCACCAGCAAGTTCTGAACCAACTAACTAAATCAACCAATGACTCCAAGAGATTTGCATATAAGAAGCGACGTGAGGCACCCAACTATTAATAAGGGGGTTTGGTGATGATGGACACTAATTATCCACACATTAAGGTATCATATCATAAATTTTGCTTGCAAAAAGGCAGGACCATTTCATATTGCCAAGGCCCTGAATAAGGGCGCTTTCCACTTTGAACTACACCCTCATTGAAAAATCCATACCACGTTTCATGCTTCCTCACTCTCTCCTTTTTAAAGAGGAAACCAATGAAGGCTGAGCCCATCATGGTGAAGGGAGCCCCTGAATTTGAGGTAGAAAAAAGAAAGGATTATAGGCGGGTTAAAAAGAAGGTGACACTACCTGGTGTCATGGAAGGGATATCCGGTGTATAAGAACATCTGGGTCCCATCCAAGGTCTTTACGAACATTCAGGAGTTACTGGAGGAATTTTACAAGGAGAATCAAAATGCTTCTTCACCTGACCCACCCAAGTCCGTTGCCCTAGCAGCCATCAAATCTCCCCACCCCTCACAAAGATTATGCCCTTGAAAAAGCACTGTTGGTGGTGTTAGCCCTACCTATCTAGGAAAGGGTAGTGTAAGGCCTCAGGGGCCAACCATTAAGATGTACTGGGTGTTAACCCCTTTTTTACCAAAAAGGATTCAAATACCAAGGCTCTACCTCTCACTCAGATCTCTGACATATGGCATACTTTAGATAGAAAAAGGGTAGCCGCTGCCCAGCCCTGTTTGCCACAAGCCCCTCCCACCCTTACCCCCAACCCAAACCCATCCTAGTATCAAAATCTGAAAAGTTTTTTATTTGTGAGAAATTAATTAACTTTGTGATGGCTTTAGGAGGATTCAGAAGGCTTCCACCACAATCCACATTCTCTGCCCCAACTGGTAGTTCAACCTGAAGTTAGTCCGAAAGGGTAAACTTACCTAGAAATTAAAATTCGATCAAAAGGGCAAAAAGAAAAGGTCAAAATAGGTTGTTAACATAACACCCCATTCCAAAATCAAAAATGTGAATTTGGACATTTGAAATTCGGGGAATCATCCTTAGAATAGCTTGGAAGCTTTGGGCGATACTATCAAGGCAAAAATGGGATCTAATCCATTAATTAACAAATTTAAAACAGAACTGGTCCACTCTTGTGATTCAGCCTAGCAGCTGTTTCCCCCTTTTCCATCATATAACTCAGAACCTTGTTAATCGTAGTGTGTTGTTATTTTCTTT